>JBBPKI010000922.1:0-16469 GCA_038089155.1 Nevesoporus exiguus
GGCATACACGTATGGAACCCTTCGGGCATCCTCATTGGAAAATTCTTCATAAACAGCACGACGCACGAGCTCATATTCACCAACTCTGGTCTCCTCATTTTAGATGAAGAGGATATCTATTTGGCGAATATCACTGCCCGGGGGATTGACTTGAGTGCACACTAGTTATAAGCTGTCCTGGTATGCGAAGCAAGGTCGGGTGTTTGGGGTGTAAATCCAAGAAAGTTGAAGTGCTGTAGGTCGGAGCACATGGTCACGATGTAGTCGCCATTGCCACCCAATATTGAGCAGAGACAGGAGGCGTTTCCTCTCCTATTCATCTTGGTCGCTACAGCAGCTACGTTTGACCGGCCACGCACGTACCCCTCGCCAGCAAGTTGTGTTCCCGGCGCACAACTTTTCAACACTTGCAAGCGCCATGACGCCCATCTCACACTAGGAGAAGAGTTGGAAGACTGGGCCCAGTCTTTAGTCCGTGTGCGAGGAGAGGTGACCCGGGCTGTCCACCCGTTTGCTGCACCCGCCGGTCGTCCCTCTCCGGAGTTCGGAACCGCGTAAGAGTGGTGCTCCACGCCGTATGCGCATGAACAGGTAAAGGGGCAGGATGGCAGCGGTTTCGAGCCTACGAAAGCTCTCGTCAGGGGGTTTGCAACAGCCGCCCTTCCAGGGCTGTTTAGGAGAACTACCAGTTGAGCAGTAAGTGAGAGTGGGTAAATGGCGGGGACCGCGAGAGAGGGTGTGCGTGCGCGACCCATCTACCGGCTAGTGACCCTTAGATGGGGAAATAACGAGTGGGGAGGGAGGGCTTTCCCTCGGGGCTAAGCCCGGCCCGGATCTCTCTGGGACTCCCACAGGCATTGGACCGAAGGGAGCCCTTTCGGGCATCCGTAAGGATTTCTTCGTTCCCATGCAGTACCTACTCCCCGCCTTCCCACGACGAGGGGAAGTCGACGAAGCGAGATTACTAGTAGCCGATCACCGGTAAATCGGTTCATCGCGCCACGGGTGTAGTCAAATAAAGGTAAACACGAAGGCTACTCCATCTTGGATATTTGAAGGCTGAGCGCCGAGCCTGCAGCCTCCTGGAACATAAATTAGAGTGCTGGGTCCTGAGAGTACATGGTATAAATTTCGCGGGATAAACCCGGAGGTACTTACAGTACCACTTCTAGGTATTCCCGATGTCGTCTCGATTTGGCCTGTTTACTTCATGCCGATATGCGCGGCTAATAGATTGATTTTGCGTGGCTGACGAAGGGTTGGTCCAGGCTATAAAAGTAGGGAATGTTTCGAGGAGGTGGGTTCAAACTCCTCCCTTTTGCACTAACTGGTCGAGTGAGGACTACGGCGTTCAGCATACCGCCTCGTCTCTTTCGAAGCACTCCACTTAACTATGGTCCCATCCACCTTGGCTCTGTTGGCGACCGCCATCACCGTGGCCTTGAGGGCGAGAGCGGCTGCACCCTTGGACCTTACCTTGCCCAGTGGCGCCGTCGTACGTTATCTACAAATGTGCCCGTGAGGAGAGTGTTGACGAAATTAGTACATCAACCCGCTCAATTACAGCGTCGTGGGCCCAAACTATACTCAATGGCGTACCAATGACTCTTTGGTTGGCTTCGATCCCACGAACACGCCCCCGCCAGTCATCCAATTCTTTGACCCCTCCTTCGCCAGCATAACAGGACTCAATGCAACCATTCGGCTCGTCGCATCTCACCCAGGCTTCGCCGTTGCTCACGAAGCCCCCATATATGTTCCCGACCTCAACGTCGTTTTCTTCGCCAGCAATGCTGGCGGTACTCTTGGATATAGTGGATGGTACAACAATAGCGTCGTCTCGATGATCAATATGACGCAAGTCGAGAATGCACTTGCTGGTACCACCGGGTCAGTTGACGTACCTATCCAGACGGTGAGCAAGATCCACAAGGGAGATCTGGAGAGAATTGCTGACAATTGTTTAGTTGGACCTTTCTGATGCGGTACAGATGACGAATGGAGGGACGGGTCCATATAAGGGGAATCTGCTCTTTGTCACATCGGGACGCGCGCTCCTGCCTCCTTCGATTGTGCTCGTGAATCCGGTGGCGCGGCACAATACCACTGTGCTGCTGGACAACTTCCTAGGCAGACAGTTCAACTCGCTCAACGACGTCAAGATACTACCTGGCACTGATCTTATTTACTTCACAGACCCCTCGTGCGTTCTCCATTAACCTAAGAGAAGAGTAATACTAACAGGTTTCGTAAGATACGGATACCTGAATGGATTCCGACCCGAGCCAATGCTACCTTCACAGGTGTATCGATTCGATCCTTCGACTGGTCAAGTCCAAGTTGTCGCAGATCAATTTGTGAACCCGAACGGGATCGCGTTCACCTCGGACGGCAAGACTGCTTTTGTGTAAGTTAGATGTTGACATAATGACCCAATGTGGTGCGAGGGTTCACAACTACATCGTCAGGACGGACTCAGGTTCGGCTGGTGGTTTTCTAGGAACAAACCAAACGCTTCCAGCTACAATGTAAGTTTCTAAGGTCATGGAGGGTTTTGGATCGCTGTGCTTACTTTGGGCTGTAACAGCTATCAATATGATGTTGATCCAGTGACGCAGTCGTTCGCAAACCGTCGCGTCTTCGCTTACAGCGATTCTGGTATCCCTGACGGGATCCAACTCGACACGAACGGGAACGTGTTTTCAGGGTGTGGAGATGGAGTGCATGTATGGAACTCGAAGGGCACCTTGATCGGGAAATTCTTTTTCAACACCACGATCCCCGAGATGATGTTCACCAAGTCGGGTCTGCTGATATTGGATGAGGAGCGGATATATCTGGCAAACATCCAGGCACAGGGTATTAATTTGTCTGCGCAGTAGTTGGAGATGAGTGCACCTTTTACTTCAGAATGTATACCTAACATTTCTTGGTTCGAAATTTCTAAAGTCTTTCAATTCCTTCACAACCTTGTCCAACCGTCCGGGCTGCGACGGTTCCCAGCTACTGCTGACGGCAATGAAGATCATCGAGTTGGTTCTGTTGAGATAAACTGTTTCGAATTTTATATTGTAATGATCTCGCGTTGGAGGTGAATAAGCACATGAAACGGATCGACGTTGAATACGCTCGGAGTACTCAACTTTTGTTCGAGAAGTCCCTCGAATCGCTCGAGCTCTAACGCGAAGCCGTAATGCATGAGTGGCGGAAGCGGGATTCTGCGGTCATTACTTGGGACGAGAATGCTAGGAAGTTCTTTGAGAACCGTGGCCTCCCGTAAGACCGCGGATTTCTGGTGGATGACCACTCGATATTCTGGGAAGACACGTGGGACTAACAGTAAACTGACGCTGTCTATACGGGCGAGGAAACTGGGTGAATTCATCTCGTTTCGTTGAAGGTTGCGCCATGGCTCGATGATGGTCATCAACTTGCAGGTCACACGCTTATCTGATTTATACACCCACCGCTCTGGCGCAGTCTGCGAAGCCAACGTCTGAACAGATTGACCGATTGCTGTATTCTTTGAGTACAGTATGTCTGCTACGGCCCTGCGTGGCACTGCTTTGTGCAGATGGTCTCGCTGCCCACTCTGTTCTCTTGCACTCCTCCCACACCTTCCCTTCCGCATGGCACAGTTCTTTGGTTATGCGATGTATGTGTGCACCGACCTCGTCAACCACATTCTCCTGCCATTATGTGACGTGCCTGCGGATTCGTGCTGCTTCGCCTAATATGGTGGTAATAGCATTTTGATTATCTGAATGCTCTTGCCTCGCTTTTGTGCAAGGTGGCCGCAGTCCCAGCCAGTATTCGTGACTGGAGTTGAATATTTACTTTGACACTCTTCTCTTTTGGTAAATAATTCCCGGACAATATCATCTACGGATGCAATACTCCTGGTCCGCTTGCATTCAGAACGCATGGTAGAATCGTAGGATCTATTTGACCAAGACAGGACCACCAAACGTTCATTACTTATTCATGTGACCCTTTTCATCACATTTGCTTGGGCTTCGGTTTATACTGTACAGTATGTTGACTGATCCCAGCTTCCTTTACGGCCTGTCTTGAGTCAATACAGACATTACAGTGGATACCAATGGCCATTCATGCTCACCGGTGACAAGTTTTCCTTGGTCACTGGCCTCGCCATGACAGCACTGGCATACGCTATAAGTTCCACATACTTTGCATCCTTGAGCGATTTGCCAAGCTTCGCACCATTCTCCGGAACCTTCCAATGTCGTACTCAATGCAGAGCAGTAATCGACTGATGAGAGGGGTAATATAGGCGCCTACAATCATGGAACTGTCCCAGATTGCATGGTCTCTACTGACAGAAGCGAGCCCTGCAGGAATTTGATTACCTTGGGGAGTCTCCGCAGCATTTGGTTTGCTATCGGAAAGTTGCGCCATGTAGGCAGCCATATACGTCCTTGTGCCCACGTCTATGAAAAATCGAACCCTGGCACATTCAACAGGGTCGGCTAGCATCAGCTCAGCCCCTGGGATGCATTAGCGAGGAATCCGGGGATAAGGTTAGACTCCGCCAGTTCCACGGACAGCAGAGATGGTTCTTCTGGTGGCACGTCGGGGCGTCCATAGGCGATGTTTCGGGTGGAGTTAACGGTGCCACCCGGCGAGCACTTCGATAGGTCACCATGCACCTTGCCGAGAAAGTTGACCTGTCTGGCAAAGAAGGTTGACTTATGGTGCGAGTTCACTGAAAAACATCTGTGAGCGATGTTACCCTCCTTGAGCGCCAGCTCGAACTGAGCCGGAGTCCTGTGTCGCGCATATCGAACTCGATGACACAAGGGGCTGTACCTTCTCAGCGCAGGGCGAGGACTGTGTACTACGGATCAGCGCTCCCTCAGCGCGATAGGAACCTAGGGGCACCTATGGCATAACTGTACAATGTAAGTTGAGGAACCATGGATGGGTCTCTTCACTTTGCCAAAACACAGAACGTTGTTTCATGTAGTCCACTGTGGGAGCTGAACACCACTCTTATTACTCTATGAAGTTAGAAGTGTCCTCAGCATGTGTACGCAGTGATGCCAGAAATCAGTATCGGGCGATGGGTTGTACCAAGGAAGAGCACGCGTAGCCCACGGGTGCCAGCACCCGTACCCGTACCCATACCCATCACAGGTCCGTACTCATCCCTGCGGGTATTGGTTTCCTTGCGGGTGTCGGTAGTCACACCCTTGCCTGTACCCTTCACGAGTATCCCTGCGGGTCAGTCCAGCATCGGGGCCCAGAGCAGTACCGGATGCAAGTATGTGAGCATACATGCCCATGCGCTCACAAACGAGCGAGATTGAAAGCCGCAGGCGGGGGCGTAATGGGTGACGCCGGGTGGTGGTGACATGCAGCAGATGCCAAGAACAATATGCGATCCAGGCGTGAAACACCACGGGTCACGGTAGGGACGAATCACGTAACCGATGGAGTAAAACAACGTCTCAGGTGCTTATTCAGCATGACTGTAGTTCCAGGTTCACCTAGCATACTCGCGAGACGCTGCCACAACTTTCTAAGAAGAGGACCTACTTTCCCCTTTCATGACAAGGAGGGTATTTTGTTCCGTTTCTGGTCCTTCTCCTTCGATCACAGTACCGTGCACGTACTATATATGACCAACCCGCTCGAGACGCGACAGGTGTCACATGGTCTGCAAGATAATCATAGTGGTGGAGAATCTCGACAAACAGGTATAGCACCGGGCAGGTGAACACTGACGATTTGTTTGCTTGTCGAGATTCTAGAAGTATAAGTCCAGCATTGGTTGTAACTGAATTAAGGAGCATCGCTGGCATTTCAAACAGCTTGTTGCTAGGTTGTCGAGAGCGCAAGGCTCTACGTTGGGGGGTGAAATCAATGTACGAGCCGGCAAAGCCCACTCATAATACACGTAGAGGTAGTTGGATCCAGGGGGCTTTTCAGCGATATCAACTTGCGGTCTGAGTGACATGTGCGCGCACGGACGATCATGACGGTGCGTCTGTCGTTTTATTAACGGACATTCGGTTGATCACTACTACTGGTGAGTTGTCGATTTGTCACCAACAGTTTACTCTGTCTCTAGCATATGCATCTATCACAAACGAAACGAGTACCTGCAAGCTCATGGTAGGTGCCAAGGGGCGTTTGACGACAAGTACTCACTTACATGGATGCATGTTGATTGCAATGAGTTACCTTGGAGTCCTACTTACTTCCTAACAACCGCGGTGGGCGCCAGATTTTAATGAACGTGCTCGCGCACGTTTTCCGGAACAAATGGCTTGCATACAAAATACATGTTAGAGTCGTAGATACTGTGCGACTAAGATCCGCTGAACGTTCATCACCTCTTCACGTGTCACCCCCTTGCTTGTATTTGTTCGCGCGTCAGTTCAAACGTCGACTCTCTGCCCAACATGTTGATCCAAACCGCCTTTACAGCTTCCTTTTTCTGGGCCCAATTAATATATTGAAGGGACATGAATTATTGGAACCGCTCACCTGAACCCAGTTTTCTCTGGTCACTGGCCTCGCTGCGACAGCACTCGCATACGCCATAAATTTCGCAAATCTTGGATCCTTGAGCAACTCGCCAAACTTCGGGCCATTCCCCACCGGGAACTTTCCGATGTCATACTCGATGCTGAGCAGCAACCGACTGATGAGAGGGGTAATACAGGCATCTGCGATCGTGTAACTATCACCGATGGCGTATCCTCCAGCGTCGGAAAGCAAGCTCTGTATGAATTCTATCACCTTGAGGAGGCTCTCCGTGGCACCCGATTCGGTGTCCAATGACCAGGCTATGTATGCAGGCATATACATCCGCGTGACTGTTTCTATGAAAAATCGGACCTGGGCACGTTGAGGGGGGTCGGCAGGCATCAGCCCTGCCTCTGGGTAAGCATCAGCGAGGAATTCAAGGATGACGTTGGACTCTGCAAGCTTGACAGACAACGGGGATGGTTTCTCTGGCGGCACGTCAGAGCCGCCGTAGGTGATTGCTGGTACCTGTTTCGATTGCGTCAATACTAATGGAACCCCACGGCCAGCACTGCGGCGGGTCACCGCGCACCTTTCCGAGAGGATTAATCTGTTCGGCGAAGAATGCTGGCTTGTTAAATATGTCAACGGAGAAGTATCTGTGAGGGATATTGCCCTCCTTGAGCGCAAGCTCGATCTGTGGTCCTGTGTCATATACATCGAACATCGATGACCTGAGCCACTGTACCTTCTCGGCTTGAGGCGAGGACTGCATATCATAGATTAGTACTTCGCCAGGTGAAGAACTTGGGACTCTTACAACATAACCGTACAATGTAAGTTGAGGAGTCATGGTCCGTGTCACACAGAGCGCTATTTCGCTCAAGCTATTTTATAGATGTCTGCGACCCGTGCTCTGGAGGTCTTGCCACAGCCGTGCCAAATATCCACGCTGCAGCACGGACCCATCACACGCCACTGTTGTTAGTTACTCATAGCTTGACAATCAACGAGATGGTCAGCGGTAGCCGATGTAGTTCAGGACCATAGCTAGATCCGCGGACGGTGTAACCATTTAGTTGGGGCCCAATGATCTAGGGGGAATTTTCTGTCATTATGGAACAAATCAGCAACTTGAAGCCATAAGTGTGGGCCGAATAAGAAGGTTCACCTCATTGCCATCAAACCACAGCCATCGACCATAACAGTTGTGCAGTACCGTTACCTAACGGCGTTGGCACCATCGTGAGCTTTGGATCGCTTCTCAGAGTAAGAAAGCTACTAGCCGCTACCAGATGCTCTGATTATAGAAATAGACGACAATCGTTTTCTGACGTTAATGCTCTTCCGCTTGGCGCAGGCCTGCGGTGCAGCGTCCGTGGGTCTAGAATTTACGGATGGTTCTAGCCACGACGCTGCGGGCTCGTGCGTCACCATCTATTAGCTGCAGTTTGCGTGCTGGCTCTGTTTTCGATGCTTGCCAACTGCTAGTACTCTGTAGCTGCAACATCTGATGAATTCGTCAAGCTAACCTTATGCTTAGCACGCAAGTACCTGCACCCGTCTCACGCTTGACAAACCCTGCTGTAAGAATCAGATGGCTAGAGCGAGTTATCCTCATCCTGACGAACTGTAATCACATCGCGCCTATCGCTTCTCGAACGGGGTGAGCAGAGTCATCTGGATATACCATAAAGTGAACTGTGGACAATTGCGTCGCGCTCACGGCACGAGTGGTCATTTAATCATCCTTGATCCAGCCGGTGACTCCAACCCTGCAGTAAGGAGTCCGCGGCGTATAACCGTTTCGCCAGATGATCAAATGCACGTTTGGAGTTGACTTACCATTTCGGACAACCCTTCTACTGCTGGGCTCGAACTGTTGGACGCGAGGGACCAAGGCTGTACACAACGCTGAGTGAGGCAGAGTATGCACGCTGGCAGAGCCTGTTCTCGTAATACAGATTATGTAAGTGTAGGTGGTTGAACTCTAAAGGTGAACAAATGAGGCCTAGCCCCAGTCCACTCATGGTGACGCCAGGTAAAGCCCGGGAAATGCCTATACGGAAACCTCACTTTCTGTCCAAAGCTTACAGGAAAATAAACAGCGTGGGCCTCACGATGTCCCGGAGGAACGAGTGAGGAAGCAGGGACCGAACTCGTGGGTGAAATATATAGTCTACAGTATGAAATACTAACGACGGTCACGGGGAGCGTTCCGACAGAGCTCAAAAAAACTCTGACGTTACCACTGTGAATGGATGTGAAACCAGTGAGGCCACCTTGCTGCGTGGATGAAGTTGGGCCTTTCGAGTCTTACTGGGCATTCCTGGGTCGATCGTCACACGCACGTTGCCATGATGGACAATCAAGGGGCTGTCGCTAATGTTTCGCTGGGAACAGAACGAGTATTTTACAAGTTCCGCGTAACTATGTATGAAGAAGACATTTATCAACGCCAATTCCTGTCTGCCACAGCAGGTCTGGCAGTGGATCGGGTCCCATGGCTGCCAAGCTTGAAATGTGGTGGGCACCAGGTTCAAACTTTGGCGAACGTACTCGCGCGTGTTCTGACGTGGAAAACGCACGGTTCGATGCTTGGCACATACTTTTAGGTTCGAGACGTAGTCAAAGGCGACGTCGTGGGCTCAGCGTGAGTAGTAAAATGATCAGAACCCCCAGAGAACCGGAAGACAAGCTAGAACATTGGTCAGCAAATGCAGCCTGGGATGTATATTATTATACATACGCGATGACCTGACCGGATACAACATAGAGGTTCCCTGGTTCCTTCCTGAGAGGAAAAGTTGAAAGGCCTGAAGACAACTCTAAAGGTACCTGGTGATACATGCCAAGGAAACACTCCTGTTTTCCGAAAGACGGGCTGACCGTCCCGCTGAGACGAGATTGCAGGAACCCTATCAGGTAACTGTATAGGGCACTTCTAGATCCCACCTTGAACGATCTACTAAGGGCCCAGCGGTGTGGCGGCGACAGCTTCAATGCGCCACCCTGTGGCTAATGGTCACGATGCAGTACTCGCGAGTGTACGCTTCTCAGCGGAAGAATTCCACAACTTACATGCTAAGCCTTACCTGAAATTCCTCGCCATTGTGATACTGACATCTGTTTCACGTCTCGCTAAAGCTCGCCCTTTGATACACTGAACCTCTCCATACCTAAAGAGGGATCTTTAGCACTCAATGAAATTGCCGTGTCTAGGCGACTGATACCGTCTGTGTGGTTCGAAATCCAGATTTTCCAGTGCGTCATGCGGTCGTGGCTTCCTAAAAGACTTTACTTTTGAGCTGGACGTCATCCTGTCGAAATACTTAAGCATCTCGACCTCCATATTTCGTGATACGACATTCACCCCCGATGATCCCTTGGCTTGCATTCCTTTCAATCCTTCCACCCATTTCCGCCTTCCCTCTTGAAATTCGGGCTGGTGAAACAACCTGCGGAAAGTTCGACACGATATCATCTGGACCGTGCTCCCTATTGACCAACCTTTGGAACGGGTCTTCTGCAACCTCTGGTTCGCAATGCTCGACACTCACGCTCATCGAAGACGGCATCGTGTCATGGAACACAAGTTGGACATGGACGGGCGATGACGGCGTAAAGAGCTTTTCCTGCATTCAACTCGACGACTGGATCAACCGGCAGCTCGATGGAATCATTAGTATGAAGGTATATTTCAGTTGGGTCATCTCTTGCATCTCCCCATACTGACGTCGGCATCGTAGTCGATCTGGCATTGGCTTGAGGAGATCCACGGCGATAGGCTCACTGTGTTCGATGTAGCCTACGACCTGTTCACTTTAGACAACCCTGGCAGCTCCAATATAAACGAGGTCATGATTTGGCCTGGTACGTCCAAACGCAAAGCCTATATCCGACGAGTACGACTACGCCGGCCAACTGGTTCCTATCGTGACAAGCATCAACATCGGCGGCTACACTTGGTAAACCACTTTTCGAGATGGCTCGTACAGTCGACTCGAGCGGGTGTATCTAGGAATTTGTACTCGGACTCCAACGGCTACAACCCTGTTTACTCATTCCTTCCTCCGAGTGAGCTCATCCATGACTTTAGCGGTGACATCCTCGATTTCCTCAGGGTAAGGATTTCCTCTTTTGATACACTGGTTGCGTAGTACTTGATTGACCATGGATATATCTTCTCTTGTGAGTACCTCAAAACCGCACAGGCCGGGACGGAGGCGACATGTGGAAGCGTCCCGTTCGAGATGTACGTGCTTTCAGTGACGGTCCTGTGCAATTCTATTCATGCGTCTTTCTACTCCTTCAGCCTGGCTTACTCGCTGATCATCCAATAATGTCTGGTACAGGTTGTATCCAGGCGTGTCTCATCCCATCCGGTTGCTGGAAACTTGGGGAGCAAAGCATCCACTCATTTGTTCTTTCAAGCATCTGATGTATAGCCCTTTATCTCGGTCGCAAGGATCTTTGGTGACGCGGCCACCGAGTGGGCATCTCCCGTTCCAGTAGTGAAGTGTAGGTCCAAAAACGTCTCTTCAGGCCTAGGTCCCCGTCAGTCTTATTGTTGAAATGTAGTGATCACCGTTCGCCGTCAGTTTGACTTTCCGCTGACAGTCGAGCGATGAAACCAGTCTTGCGCCCGTCCAGCTTGAACCTGTTCCCTTCAGCCACCCACCCCGTGCACGGCGCCCCTAGGTGCCTGGAGGTCTTCGTTCATGACAATAACAAGAATAGATGATAAGAATTCCTCCACCCCTATCAGCTCTTCCAACGGATCAGAGTAACTCAGGAACTCGCACGTGTCCTCAAACTTGGAATCCCGGGTCCACAACCGAAATGAACGCAACATTAACGGGGTCAGTGAGGTTGGCATCATGTGGGAAGGCTTCGACTGTCGTCGAGTTTCAGCCCTGAGCGGTCACGCCAAAGCGTTCCGCACAGTTTCCGCTACATTCACCATGCCAAACGCCATAGAAAATACAATTGAATCTTTTTAAAACGCACGCAGAGTCTCCGCAGCACACAACAAGCTAACAAGAATCGAGAGAGAAGTGTCAATAACAAGTCGTAACGAGTAAAAAGGGAGTTGGTTCCGTAGAGGAAGTCAACGACAGGCTTCCAAAAACGAGCGAGAGCATAACGATGTTGCTTGGTGGTGCCTATTGTGCGCGGCAGAGGCGGAAGAGATGACGGGGTATGTAGATGCACCTGGGGTAACAAGAAAATATAAGAAGCCCAAAACGAAACCGTGAAGCAAAGCGAGGATGGACGTACATGAAAGCGAAAAAATTAGGATAGAATATAAGAGGTGGGCAAAAAGGGGATAGTGGAGTAACTAGGTGAGAGAATAAGAAAAGAAAAGAAAAAAGTAGTTCTGATAGGTGAGGCTATCCAGTGGAGTAAATGTCAGGTCAGGTTCAAATCCACACTCAGCCCCTTGCTTCACGGCCTGTACACGCGTCCGCGTCCGCCCGAGTTGCGTCACAATGCCACCACGCGGCTCTAGAATCACAATCACAAACGATGGCCTGGAACAGCCCAGAATATCAGGGTCAAGGCAGTCACGCAGATCGCAACTAGCGTCGTGACCCAGATGGCACGACCAAGGAGCAGCTTCTTCACGTAAGGTTCGCGGATCGTAAGCGTACGGAAAGGAGTTGATTCCGATTGGCCCAGGAACACGAGGATAGGGTCGAGCTCGTATTGATGCGAGATAAGGAAAAGGATGGCGAACGTGAAGGGGAGGAAAAGCTACGGGAAGCCATGTTACAAAGGACAAGTACATCTTGTCGCAAATGGACTCACGAAAAAGCGTTTGGATTTTGGTTGTACATCGAGGAAGACGAGGGAAAATGCGGTGGCCAGCCCGATCCAGAGGACGAGCAAACCCAACACAAGGCGAACAAGGGCAGATAGGGGAGTCAAATTGCCGAAGGCCTTAGCCCTCAAGAAGCGCGGGAATGCGTCCTGCTCCATAGCGCGGAGGCAGTACTCCTTTTGCGCATGGAACATATCTGGGATGTGGGCCAACATGTTTAGCTCGCTCGGCGACGCGGGTTCGTGTGTGCTGCTCAGCGGGAAAGAATGTATACGCAGCGCTGGAGGAAGATAGATCTCATGATTTTCGGGAGACCCTACGGTACCTGCAGGGGAGAGATATCGGAGATAGATGCGCTCCGCAGACGCAACGAGGTCCATTCGTGTAATAGCAGCAGAACGGGGAATGATCGTGGGGGCACGTGAGGCTCGTCGCAGGTTGAATAGCGTGGGTGTGCGTGCCGAGAGTGAGAACGGGGTTGTTGAACGAGCTTGCTCTTCGGGGGGAGGGGACGATGCAGACGCGATTCGTTCCTTGTCAGCTCCAGAGATCCTCGGAAGCGGGCTAGTCGAGCGACCACCAGAACGCTTTTCATCGCCAGCGGCTAGTTTTTCTGGGTCGTTGAGCGCCTCAGCAGTGCTAGTGGTGCTTCGCTTCCCCGGGTTCGGCTGTAGACCAACGACTGTGCCGTATATTGAACCACGCCGACGCGCGTAGTCCCAGTACTGGGGCCAGTCTTCTTTGATGGACCGTCCGGACTTGCGAACGTCCTTGAAGTAGGCCCTACAGAGGTTCTCGTGCTGCTGAACGTCGAGCCAAAAGTCCAATATGTCCTCTGCGCCCTCACGCTGGAGAAATAAACTGGGTATATGGTACGTCAGCACGCCATGGGATTTAGAAGGTGCGGGTATACGGACTAGAACATGAACAAGTCAACTGGAGATCTCGTACGCCTGGAGAGGACCTCTGTGAAGGAGGGAAGTCTGTTCCTGCGACTGTCGAGCCAGTCTTCTTGTTGCTTCTGCTCGTCGTCCATGGCGGTGTCGGGGATGGGTCGGGGCCGGGACGAGCAGCGGGAAGCCTTCGGGGACGTTCAGGTCAACGAAGAAAGTCGTTTCATGTTCCCATCCATGGCAACTGGACTATATTATGTAATCGTCTCAGACCAACTCTCTCCTCATCTCCGCCATGTCCTCGTTTGCAAAGGCACTCTCGCCAGCACTCCGCGAGATTCGTGTCCTGTGCTGCCAATCCGCACACGCCTCCGCGGGCACCCGGTACGTCGACAAGGGCCCGTCTTCCGCGAGGGCTGACACAAATCACTACCACAGCCAATTCCTCCTCGCCGAGTATCCTGTCATCAAGAAATACAACCCGCACTTGCCCGTCTTGATCAGGGAGGCTACAGGCACACCCGCACGCGTGTTTGCCCGCTTTGGTGCGTTCCATGTCCTTCCGCGCGCGCGTGTTGATGGCTGTACTCATGCATTCGCGTAGAGCGCGGTGTTGAGAAGCATGTTGAACTGGACAATCTCTCTTCTTCGGAGGTGGCCTCCAAGGTGGCTCAGTTGCTGAGCACTTCATAAAGTCATTTGCTGTTGTTAGAATGACGCAATTCAGTCCCCTTTTTCTTTTTCTGACGCCCGCGATCCGGGAATATATCACTCCCGAGAGATGGCCGCTTCATACTCCTACGCAATCTTGGACACCGCCCCACTGCCTCGAGGACTGGGTGCCTCCTCAGCGCACGGCGAACTCGTGTCGCTGATTCAGTCCCAAGAGACGGATTTCCCATGATAGCCTTCCGCGTTCTCTATTGACAGTTCCGCACAGGTATGACGTTCATGTTGTGGTTCCGCCTCGGCAAGTGATCAGGCCATAGAGTTTTATTCACGTGATGATAATTCACTTGGTCATCGCGTTCATGAAAAATCAGGGGTAGTCGTGGCTCTATTGTAGATTCTCCCCGTCACCCTACGCCCCTCCATTCCCGTCCCTTTTCTCCCCCAAGACACCCTCTCCGTATTTTCCTGCCAATTCGACCCCCACTTCGTGATCGTGCTCCAGTTTGAGATTCCGTATCAACCAAAGCTCATACACCAGCACTAATATCCCACAGATCACTGACAGCGATGCGGTCACGAAGATGGCTGATTTCTCGGTTCTGCCAAACTGACCGCCCTCTATGCCGTAAATACTTGCTAAGGATGATATGACCCCTGCGACAGAGTTGAGGAATCCAGGGCTTAAAGGTCGGAAGCGTAAGGAGAAACGCTCATCTGATCAACGTGTTACGCACATGAAGATACGGTTAGACACCCAAACGTAATTTCCATGCCATCTCCACCACAACCAGATCATTCCGCATGCTCCGATGCCAGTGCAAAGGAATGCAATGACGTATCTCGATTCATGTCAGGGCCAATGCATTCGCCGTCATCCATTTCGAGAGTGGACTTACAATCCAAGATGATTCACCAAGTTCAGGATCGCACTTGCAGCGGACCCCGCTGGCTGGTTCTGAAATGACGCAAACGTGCCTGGGAAGAGCACGAATCCGGCGAGCAAAATCCAGGTAAAGAACGAAGAGAGAACGTAGTAGAACGGCGAAATACCGTCCATTGCGAGAAGCATGTTTACATAGCGAGTCTCCATCTGGCCGTCATAGTTTGGGGGTAGCGCCGGTCGATGCGGGTTGCGACAGAACTCGCTGGCGGTAAGCAGGTGCGGTCGGTGCGTGAGGCGGTGGATCTCGTTCGCACTAGGTGGCGGACTCGGCGGAGGCTTTTCGAGCCTATGCGCTGGGTGGGGTATCGTTATGCTTGCAGGTATGCTAGGCGAAGGCACGCGCACGTGCGATCTCTGGGAAGATGCGGAGGACGTGCGGCTCAGCCCTGTACCTTGGTAGTAAGAACCAGCAGTGCCAGGCGGCGGCGGCGTCGCATGGTGATGCGTCTGCGAAGAAAAGTTGCCATCGGGCGAGGTGTGCGAGGTATTCGAAGTCGCGGAGCTTCCGTGACCATTCACGGATCGTGTCAGCCTCGACGCGTACCGATGTGATGCGGCGTTGGGAGGTCCAGAGCGCGAATGATGGTGAACGACATGGTGTGTCGTGCTAGGGTGGTGGTGCCGATGGTGATGGTGAGAGAGACGATGACGATGGGAGCTAGAATGATGGCGCCCGTCCTGCGTCGCGCTCGTGTTCTGGTACGCACTCACGGGCGACGGCAAAGGGTAGGCAGTGTAATGTGACCCCTGGTGCTGCATGTCCTCACCCTGGAATAGCGTGGGTGTGGGTGGGCTCTGAGATGGGGCGCCTGATCGTCCCTGTCCATAGCCTTTGCCCTTCGGATGTGGCGCCGAGCCCGCGGAGGCAACGTCGAGCGCTGAATGGGGGTCATCTTTAATGAGAGACACAGAACCCTGTGGCGCCTGGACGTTTCCCTGCCTAGAAGCACCTCGCTGGCCATGCTCTAGATGTTGAAATACAGGCGATGGGGACCGCGGGAACACCGTCGTCGTCGGCGTCGTTTCAATCGACGAGTTGGGCACTTGGCTGTGCGTGAGGAGCGATTTCGCATGCGAGCTTCCGATGCGCTCGACGAAGGGAACGCGAGTCCGAGGGGGAGAACGCGGGCGGTAGGGCACGCGAGCGGCGGTTCCCGCAGTGGGTTCGGCGAATTGACTGGCCATTGGACGATGTGGCCTGAGGGTCGGGTCGTACCAGTGTCCTGGATCGCTCTCTGTTTTGCGATGTCTTGATCTTCCTGGCGCACGACGGCCACTCACAAAGGCGTACATCGTCAGCGCTTCATGTACGTGGCCTGTTAAAAGCCACGTTGACTATGTGCCGTCTGCGACTGAGACTCAGGCCGCGGCCCGTTCGTTCTGCCCAGACGTTTCCTCGGGAGTCCGCTGCACAAGAGTGGAGCGAATCCCGTCCAATCACATTCGCACGTGTTCACGTTGTTGCTTTGGTATAAATTCCGGGGTGTGTGGATCAACCAGGCAGGTGGTACATCAACAATCCTAAGCGAGTGGGCAAGTGTTGGGCAGCAAGACATAAATGGAAATGCTGCCGTACGAGATCATATGGTCCAATCAGAGTCCTCGTAGAGCAACGTTGAGCCCTCGCGTAGGCTGGCGAAAG
>JBBPKI010000923.1:0-16468 GCA_038089155.1 Nevesoporus exiguus
GACTTATGCATCTATTCAGGGCCATTGAAGACAATGTTCGCGCGACATGCGGTGAACTCATCGAGGACTGCGTTGTTGTTGGTACGGGCAGGCCATCACCAGCGCTTTTCGTGGAGCCGTCTGGCGGGATAGATGATAACAAGCTGAAGAGAGAGGTTCTTCGTAGAACGCGTGCTTTCCATAGCAGGCGCTACGTGCATGAACAGATCATATCTCCTAATTTGATCATCATAGTGCCATCCGGGTCACTGCCTAGAACTGCGACGAAGGGGAATATCAGGCGGCGAGCGGTCGAAGAAGCTTTCCAGCTGCGTCTTGATGATATCTACACCTCTTTGCGATGAACAATGGACAATGGGAAACTAACTCGCCTGGCTACTTGCTCCAGATTACCTTAATTTCTGCATACAGCCCTCGTTAATTACTCTACATACAGTACCCATAACTCTCGAGGACGTTTAACCCACAACGTGTTATAGCTATTCCTGTGGAACGGGATATCGATATCCGAGTACTAGAGCATCAGTTCGGTCAATTCTGGGGGTAGACAAGAATATCGTCGTCCGTCACTTGAAGACTGAAGCGAACAGTGCTCCAGGGACTGGACGACCTGGTGAAACAAAGTACTTGTCCGTCGCTAACGTTCCCATTCCTATGACGTGCCTCGCGGGACGGCACATCGTCAAGTAGCGCAGCAGGGAATTGGTTCGACAACGGAGACAAGGTGATGTGGTGTGTAAGACGAAACGGAAATGAAGAGCGATCGATACTACTCGGTACCTTGTCGACAAGGTCAGGGATGCCACCCTCTGAATCGATGACGGGGAATGGATGGAGATGCTGCTTGTACAGCGATTCGGAGCGAGAGGATGCAGGGTTGAGGGCCCAGTTAGTCAGGACGGCGAGTGGGCCATGCGAACGCCGCACGCTTTGGACGGCGTCCAAGACGTGATGGAACGACGGCGCCATGGGAACGGACTTGTCGCTTGCTGAGGGGATATTGCGCAACTGCTCGGCAGAAAGACGGTCGGCCCAGTAAAAAGCGCTGATGGAGTCTATAGCAAGGACGACTATTTCTTGGTTTGGCATGTGAGACGAGTGGTATGCCGGGAGATTTGCGATCGATGCGGCGAGCTGGGTGAGGGACGTCGGACGAAATAAGTGCAAGCGGGCGAGGGCGCGGCGGAGTGTTTCCTGGGGGTCGAGAGTGCAAGACGGGAGATGGGATATACGTGAGAGGAGAAGGCGGCGGAAACGCTGAATGTCAAAGGCGGCGTCCGTGTCGTAAACGACGGCGGCGACCTGTGAGACGGGAACGAGCAAGGACACGAGGATGTGGTAGAGCAGATGGGTCTTGCCTGCCGATGCCCGCCCTTGGATCTCGATCACGTCCCCGCGATGCAACACAGGCAGGGCGGGTATCGGCGTGAGCGGGGACGCTGTGGACAGGGAGGAGCAGTCAGCACGCGTCGAACAGCACAATCAAACTGGGCCCGCACTGTGCTGTCGCAGAGACGCGAGGAGCTGTGGAAGACGGTGAGCACGATGGCGACGACGACAGCGAAGACGAGGGACGTGCGTTTCCAAGGGGTTCGGCGTGGACGTCCATGACGGCTCGGGTAACGGACACCGCTCACTTTCATTCCAGCCGACATGTCGTCCCGCGCTACTCCCCCGCCCGCCCGCAGAACATCCCACAGCAACCCCACCTCGCCACCGACGACGTCCGCGACGAGGCCTGCTACTTCATCACGTACTTCACGTGCCACCGCCCCCGCGCTCACGGCCGCCGCCGTCTCCCGTCGCACCTCCCTCAAGGGCGTCGCGTCGAACTCGCTGAGCTCAACACACGAGCCGCGCGAGGTCCTCTCCGCCTCCCTCAGACATGAGACGGAACAAAAAGAGCAGGCAGGTACCCGCGTTGACCGATCTCGCCCTTTCTCACATCCCGCTCTTCCCAGCTCTTGGTCCAGTTGCAAGACAAAGACCAGTCAATTGCCGCCCTCACCAGCGAGAACGACGGCTTGGTCTCCTCTCTGTCCGCAGCAGAAGCGAGGCTCAATGACCTCTACGCTGACCAGGCCCGCATGGAGGAGGAGATGGTCGCTCGCATTGAAGTCGCCGAAAAGTTGAGGACCCAAGTGCGCGAGCTAGAGAAGGAGAAGAGAGATCTCCAAAGACGCTACAACGAACAGGTACCCCATCACCTCCTCCCTCGATTGATAACCCAATCAATCATTGCGCCTTCCAGACATCTACCTTTGAAGCCGAGCGTCAGGCCTTCTATGACAACGAGCAGCATCTCAAGTCCCGCATTCAGTCTCTCACCCAAACCCGCAAACAGGTCGACCAAATCCGCCCTGTCGAAATCGAGCCTGAGATCGCTTCGGAGCAATCTCATTCCCCAACTGAGCTACCCGCAGTAACCCCACCCCATATGCAGGCCCTTGACGACCCGGCCAGCGAGCCAGCTGAGATGATGGCTCTCCGCCTCGAGTTGTCGACATTATCGACCTCATATTCCTCATTGCAGAGCACCCTTATACTTTTGCAGATGCAGCTTGTCGACTTGAAGAGGGTGAATAATCAGCTACAGGAGGACAACGAAAGCTACATGATTTTACTGAGAGAGAAGACGCTTAGTGGACAATTCGACCTCATGAAACAAGTAGGTGGCACCCCAAGTTCGATATCGGGTGCGGAAGAAGAAGAGGACGACATGACCGACGAAAACGATGTGGGCTCCCTGAGAAGCAATGCCCGAAGCACCCTAGATAGAGTAGAGGAAGAGGCAGGAGAGGATGTCCTCGGTCACTCGCTTGATCACCCTCATTCCGACTCACCGCGCCGCCCCCACGGTCGACATACTTGGCGAACTGGATCTGCGGCACATTCGCCAACTCGTCCTCCCAAAGGCGAATCTCTGGCAGACCTCCCTATCACTGGGCCTGGTCTCGATCTTGCGGCAGAATTAGGTCGTGCAGAGAACAGAGATAATCTTTTGGGAGAGCCGATCGATGATCGCTCCATTCTCAATGCCAAGGGCCGAAAGAAGAAGAGCTCCACGGACGCGAGGAAGGTTTCCGCCTCGGAATCGCACGAGCAGCTTTCGTCCTCGAATGACATAGAGGCGCTGCGCATAGAAGTTAAATCCTTGAGGGACGCCAACAAGGCATTGTCTCTGTATGCCTCGAAGATCATTGACCGGATCATTGCAGAGGAAGGCTTCGAGCACGTCCTTGCCGTGGACTATGAAAAACAGCCAAAGGCGACCCCCGCGACCTGTGACTCCGGAGCGGCCCCCACGTCTACAAGGCAACGTCAATCTGCGATCTTTGGGCGTGTACTTTCCAACCCTTTGGTCACCACGCCTGCTGAACCTTCTGCGAGCATGACGCCACCGCCCTGCACTTCTGGCGCAGCTAGCACCAAAGCACAGCGTCGTTCGATGTCCTTCGATTGGAGAGGCTTCAACATGTTCGGCGGAAACGAAAAGAAGGCGGACAGCCTGCGGCCCCTCACATTAAGACCAGGTTCCACGACCGTCACGAGTGCTCGCAAATTAGAAACATTTGAAGACGAAGAAGACAGGCGAGAACGAGAGCGTCTCCACGCGACCATGAAATTGATGGGCATTGATATGCCCGCATATTCACCTGCTAGCTCAGTTGGCTCGCCTGCCGCCGTTCCACTACAGAAAAGCTTTTCTTCTCCTGCGAGCCCGCCGGTAACTACCACGTCATCCCGGCGCTTTTCCCTCTTCCGGTCGCGTTCAACTACGGGTCACTCTGAGACTTCCTCGGTGAACTCTGGAACCTCCATGCAAAATCAGACTGGTTATGGACTTGGAATATCTGAAAATGGCACAGCAGAACTTACGCAGCGAGCACTTGAGCAAGCAGAAGCTGAAAATTCTCTCGTCGCCCTAGATGCTCATGAACAAAACCTCAGCGACGAAATTGCCAGAGGAGGCACGGGTGGATTCACGGAGCTTGCTCCGAGGAGAGGGTTGGGAGAAGAATGGAGGAGCAAGAGGAGCATGAGGAGTGGTGGTGGAAGTGGTAGTACTGTTTGGAGCGCCGGGATGAGCAGGGCCGGGGACGATCCCGATGTGTAAGCCTCTGGTAAGGACTGCATTGCATTTTCTCCGAGGTGATGGTATATATTGTACTGGTGTGGATGTGGATTTCAGTACTACGACAGACTACGATACCAACTGTTGTTGATAAGTATGTAACAGCTTATTAATGTAACGACACGCAGCGCCAGGACAATGATTTGATATCATTAGATGGGTGGGTGACCGTTACGTTTTTCAAGCGTGTTTTGCACATGCGTGCGGATGGTTTGAAAGGGGTCAGAAGCATATTGGGGATTCGTGAGGATAAGTGGGTGCCGGAGCCTCTCCATCTCTCTGAAAGGATTAAGTTTGGGCCAAGATGATACATCGCTATCGAGGACGCACAAAACACGTTTCCTTTGAGCCTTGCTAAGCGGAACACCTTTACCTTCTCCTATCATTCCGGTCCTCGCTTTTGCTTGCGATCGCTGTTGCGAAGGGGGGGGATTTGATTGTGCCTCTGTTAGTGGCAATATCTCTTCTTCCCCCAACGCAGATATGACTGCTTCGATGGAGCTAAGCCCACCACCCAACTGTTCGCGCTGCTTCCTGTTGAAGCGACGCTTCTGTGCTTTCGAATGAGGAGCACTGGACGACTCGATTCCTGGAACCGGATCAAAGCAGTTAACCATATTTCATCGGGCCTCGTACATACGATCGATGAAGGCGTCGTGCTTCCGCTGTTGCTTTCCTCGTTTGCTCATGGTAGGGGAGACAGTACCAAGAGACTCGAGAACGTCGTTGCCCTGCCCCGTGATAGACCGTGTATTGGCGTTGGAACAAACGAGCACGCAGGAAGGTTTGCTCACCGATACCGCTACACCGTCAGCAGCACCTACTTTCACCGCATTCACTGCACTTTCATGGACTGCAAGCTGATGTCTGAACAGTTTTGCAGAGGGCTGATGGGCTCCGATACGGGTCCCGCGTTCTCTGGGCTAAGATAAAAATGAGTGTGTCAGTGGGGCCATGAAATGCCGACGATGTACCATGCCACGTAAATGACTTGAGAGCCTAACTCAGTGTTCACGAACACGAACTCTGGCAGGTCTTATGTAATCACTAGAATAGTATGATACACCTTACACACGGGGTGCCACAACACTCAAGATCCCCAGAAAAACGTCTCCATCCTGACATGGGAGGATCTAGAATGACAAGGGTACGGTGACAAAGGTGAACTATGCTCGCGAAATGACTTGAGAAAGTCAGAACTAAGCATCAAGCGTATCTGTCTGTGATTCCATCGAAACGACTTCATCCTGACGGTGTTGGGCTGGTTGGGACATTCCCTCGCCAGCTAAGTTTGGACTCTGTAGGCTCTCACCCTCTCTTGACTCCGAGTTCTCTACTCCGACCACGATGAATGCACCTGTGACAAGCACGGCACCTACCAACATTTGGAAAGGGGCAGGTTTGCCAAGGAAGTAGTCGCCAATCACTGCCAAGGGTATAGTGAGGCTAAGACCGACGGTGACAACAAGGGGCGTGGTCTTGAGCATCGCGATGACATATATGTAGTCACTCAACAGCGTGATGAACATCTGTCCACCAAGTGAGCATTGACGTCCCACACAGACGTATATGACCCAGATCAGTGACCAGAACACAGCGTAATGGCAGAATACTTACGTTGAGAAGAATGGCTACGACAGCTTCCCTGGTACCAGGAAATTCTAAAGACTCTACACCGAGCCAGTGCAAAAGAAGTGCTACTGGCCAGCATAGTGAGATATTGAAAAGACCAACATAACCGAAGAAAAGTTGCATGTTTATCCGCGACTCCTCTTTGATCTGGACTTTCAAGAAAATCATATACACAGCATAGAACAAAGCTGCAAGAAGTGCAAGAGTATCTCCCAGGACGGCTGAGAAATTGGTGGACCGAATGTTTACAGTGAGTTCAGGTACCGGGCTACTTGATGAATCAGAGAGTGATACCAAGATGACACCTCCAAAGCTTATTTAAGTGAGTTTTGGAATTGAACGCGAATACCCGCATCCCCGTACCTTGTGAAGACTGCGATGAGTTTGACCAGGGTGAATGTCTCTACGCGAAATACGCGGCCAACTGCCAATGTAAATATGCCTACATGGCTATCAGATGCCGACTCATTAGTAGAATGAAACCCTTACCGCTCGTACCCGATAAAATGGTTGCACTCGCGACACTTGTGTAGGCAAGTGCAGCATTTAGCGCCCAATTGGCGACAAACCAGAGAAAACAAAAATAGGCAGCGAGCTTCGCTGTCTCCGCCGGCGTGAGTCGATCGCCAGCTTCATGCAACGGGTGAAGAGCCTATAGAAGCTGGATCAAAAAGGTAGATTACGAGCGAATGAAAGCGGACACACTCGAGTGCCATGTTCACTGGAAAGATCTTGAGCTAAAGGTTGGTAGCTGAGGATTTACTGTTAAGAGCTGGTGAGGAGCTGGATGATGCCATGTGCTCACTCGGTGTTCCTCTGCCAGGACAAAGTGCTCCCAAGTGACTTCCGCAAACAAGAGGGTAATAAATACAGAGTGAAGGAGGCAGTGCTCAGATACGTTATCCTATTATCTTGTCAGCGTCCGCTAGCAGTCAGAAAAAGAGCGTACATGAACGGTTTCTGATAGCCACCGACAAACATATACTGGAGAGCCATCAGCGGTGGCCAACCGGTTGGTTGGAGGTGGCTACCTGGGTCACGAAATTGGATGCAGTCCATAGAAGTACGACGAGGAGGAGAAGACATATGCCGATTGCATAGTCACCGGTTGTCAACTTCGGGGCCCGCGACCTTGACCTACGCTGTTCATCATGTTCGGGCATTGTGCTCATCTGGCGGACTGGGAGGGGGACGAGTACATTGATAAGTACTAGTAGCCATCTCGTGCGAAGTTGCGCGTGCGAAACGGATTAGTATTCGGATCCGGCCTAAGCGGAGACGACGGTATGTTCAATGTTTCAATGAAGGGTATCGATACAGTGGTGATAAATGAACGGGTAGTCCACGACACAAGACGGTATAGTAAAGACGAAATAGGGTGTAAATCTCCAATAGTCGATCTCATGCCCGCCTTCCGAATCTCGTACCTGCATGATACTTGACCTTCTCGAATATCCTGAACAGGCTGATGACGAGGTTGGTGCAGTACATAACGAGACCAACCATGACGAGAGAGATCAACGCGAGTTGGCTGTCGCAGATGGTGTCTCCGATCTGTTCTACGTTCGGCAAATTCAGCGGCGGGCGGGTCAATTGACTGTACCAGGCGATGCTGCTGGCCGGCGCACATGGTATAGGAGAGGTGAAATAGTTGTCAAAGCAGAGCGACAAGGCTGCGGACCAGGCACAAATGAAGCATACTTCGAGTAAGGTGTGGGCAAGCTTTCCGGAGGTGCGCCATAACCCCAATGGTCGACTGAAATACTCTACCTAGGAGACAGTAAAAAAGACGTCGGGGGCATGTCTGCGGGCATGTCTCACATAGATGGCAACCATAACGTGAACGAGCGTCAATGGGGCAAAGATGATTATGAGGGTTCTATGACAGTTGAGCTTGGCTCGAGTGAAGCAGGGGGATCCAAACGTTTACTCACGGCGAACTTCCGACTGCTCCCATTAGATGGTACTCAGTTTCTAATTGTCTAATACGAATAGCCACGGCTAAAGCGGAGGTTGTGAACGTGATGTTTATGAACCTGAAAAGCTATGTTTGGGGGATCATTCCCGAGGTCTGAGCTGGACGAAAGCAGGCCAAGAACACACCAGAGGCACATATATATTTAATAAAATGAAAGTCCTGAAGCGACTCTTCCTTGACCGGGCGAGTGTCGATTTTTCACCAGACTCAGTGTCGTGCCTTTCTGCCATATGAATATAATGGCCCCTGTTCTCGTCCTGTGATCCGTTTCTGTCCTGGTGGTAGTCCCGTCCTAGAGTTTTGCCTCTGCCAGGGGCAAAAGGTGCCGAGGAAGGGAAAGTCGACCGGGTTACAGGTGATTCGTCGGATCGTCTCTCGCGTAAGCTGACAAGGTACTGCAATTGCTGATCTGGCTGGTTGCGATTTATGGCGTCGATTCCCTGCCAGTCATGTTTTGCGGATCCATGGCGGGGACGCACAAACGTCCACCACCGCGAACGGTTTTCACCCTCACGAGTAAGCCCCTCGAAGGAAGATCTAGAACTTGATGCCAATTCTGATGGCCGAGTGATGACGATGCTTCTGTGACAAAACCTGTCATCATCGTCCGACTGGTCCGTAGGGGACGGCGGTTCGTCCTGAGCCCAAGCTGCGACAAGAGAGAATGAGCGCTACTTCTAGCGCAGCTGATATCCGTGCACGTACGGGGTGCTGTGACGACGGCCCTGGTGTCGGAAGGTGCGGTGAAGGCGTGAGTGTGAACACGGTAGGAATGAGCGTTGTTTGACGAGGACAGGGACGGAAAGGACGGCGCCTTGCTGAGGGTCGACGATGTTGGCATGATAGAGGTGCCGAACTACATCCGGCTAAGTCACTGTATGCTTGCTTTCCGACCCCGACAACTTGAAAGGACCCCCGCAACGCATGGAGGAAGGCGTTCCAACAGTCTCTGTCACCGGCGTTGCGTCTAGGTTTGTGTCTCAGACCGATATCGAGGCTGCCCGGGCCCGAAGAGAGGAACAGTGGAAAGCTGCGTACGCAAGGTTTGTGAGCATACTCTATGTCACACCGGTACATGTCCGTTTATCAGTTTCAGACTAGGACAAGACCCGCCTCCCCAACCCACTGAAGACACCTTCGACGGCCGAAGCTTAGCTGAGGTAGTTCTTCCCGTCTTCGTGGTTTATCGCTTTGCTGACTGTGACTACTGTAGAAACTGGCCGCGAACAGGGTAAGACCCCGGCCGACACGCAGTGGTAGCTCACGGGTACCTTGCAGGCGGCCAAGCAAGAGGAATGGGAAGAAAAGACAAAGCTAGGTAATATCTCTCCATAGTCATAACCTTGTCTGCCTAACTTGATACTCCTGTAGCCAATCAGTTCCGCGCGCTAGAAGAAGACGAAATTATGTTCCTCGACTCAATACGGGAGAAGCAAGCCGAAGAAGAACGGCTGCGCAAGCTTCAGGATGGCGAGGAACTCTCGGATTTTAGAAAGTGAACACAGCAACTTAGTTACGTTCGCATCCTTACGCTAACTTTCCTTGCAGGGCTGTTGCAGCAAGGGAGAATGCCATCAACAATCCGCCTCTGGTAGCCTCAAAGCCTTCTGCTCTATCAAAACCTGGCGGTGATGACCACGTTAAGGTGACCGCGCCCACTCCTAAGAAGGAAGTGTCTGTCAAGAGAGCACTCAAGGGCGTTATAATGAAGAAGAAGACCAAAGCTGCCAGTGAATCCTCACTGGCACCGCCAGCAATGCCAGCTACATTTACCACCAGTGCCAAACGTGGTGGTAACGCATCTCCAGACGCAAAACGTCGGAAAATCTCCATTGCTTAGTGTGTTAATTCTGCATTGTATTCGCATCGACACAGCCACAGTACTGTAGCCTTCATAAATATATATGGTGTTGATTGCTTAGGGGCCACTAACATTGTGCAGTGGCCAAATTAGCCACAACAGCGCGAAACCCTAACCCTAATCCTAGCATATCTGTCAGCTAGTGGACCTTGGCCTAGTCTTTTGATCAAGGATAGCACTGCATCTAATCACGTGAATGCATATATATGGAAGGTGGTCAAACTCTCGACTCTTCCAAAATTTATCTCCTTCAATTATTTCTTTAAAAAAAATCCGTCTTGTAGACCTCTTCAGATCGTCGAAAGGAGCATTTTTACAATAGGAAAAATATTCTTGATTTTTCTACAGAGTGCTAACTATCTTGCCCAAAATTGGTGGCCTCTAAGTGATCGGCACCATAGACGGACTGCATGCAGCAGTGATAGCATAACGATCGTCACCCCTTGCGGGTGATTGGTGTTGGTGTCCATCGTGTACGGTTCAGATCTTTCTCCTTAGGGTTGTTGCTCTCCCAACCAGACAGCTTTCCTATGGCGTCAGCCCGACGCGCCGCAGCCGTGCTCAGTGTTGTCCTATCCAATAACCGCTTCGCGGCAGGTGTAAGGTTCCCTGGTGCGTCTACTTTGCGGGGGGTCCAGTTGGGAGGTGCCATTGAGCCCCTTGCAGGTGCACGAGACGGGGTACGCCCGAGTAAGGGGGTTGAACCATTGAGTAGACCTGCTTTCGCACGAAGACTCTTCGCTGCGCTCGCCGAGAGCCTATGGGATAACGTTTCGCGGTTTGACGGTGCCGAGATCTGGAATGTATTTGGTGGGGGCATTTCTCCTGGCACTTCGTCAGATTGAGATATAATTCGAGGTGTAGCATTGAGAGTTCCCCAGGTCATGAGCTGCTTGATTGCCTTTGAACCCATCTGCTCTGCAGTGGGTGAGGGTACATTAGGGACGAGGGAAAAAGTTGGCGACTTGGGGCGATCTGCAAGGACTCAGGAGAGCAGGGGAGCCGTGGAAATGGACTTACACGGTGTCCCTTCAATGGCAGCACCTATTCGACTCTGAGTGGGACTTGGAGGAACAAAATGACTCTGTGTTTTGTCGGTAGCAGTAGTGTCTTGATCAGGTAGACGAGTATTATCATGTTTGATCACTTTTGGTACCGCGTCAGGTTTGACGAAGGCAACGGAAGTCGATGGATCATATGGCGATACATCGGCATCTGGCGGGAACATGAGGGAATTTCGAGTCTATGAAGAATGTAGTGGCAGAATGGATGTAGTGATTGCATAGTACTGACCTTGAACTTCCATGCATCTACGCCCGCAGGTCTGGTGTCCTTCTTCGGGGCCATCACGTCTACTACTTGTTCCGACGCATCCTTCTCAACAGCAGCTAGCTCCTTTCCCTTCAAGTCGTTTTCGCTGCGAGCGTTTGTGTTATATAGCTCTGGAGGTTCACCTCCTGTCGTTATCATCCCAGCAACCGCTGGTGCTTCAATCATGAATCTCTCCCGCACGCCAGGCCCGGAAGGCTGCTCCATCAACATTCTTCCCCTCTGCTCCAACATCTTGACCCTTTGCTCTTCCACCTTCCCCTGTGCTTCCCACGCCCAACCCCATCTCTCCCGCCGCTGCCTGTTTTCCTCGTGCATGATCTGCGTGAAGCTTGCATTGTCCTCTGAGGTATATTTCGCCTGAAAAGAGTCCAAGCTCAGGTTTGTGTCATAACGTGGTCGTTTTGCTGCTGGTTCACCGGCCTCGCGAAGCGGTGTCTCGGAAGGTCTTGTGTCATAGGGGGTCTCGAAAGATGACCGCCAGTACCCTTGGGTTGAATATGCGGGTGTCGACTCGGACTCTCGTAGGCAACGCACAGAGGCATGTACGAGGTTCGGGTCGTCTAAGCGGAAAGCATCGAGGTAGGAATCAGTGGCGTCGACACGGACCAGAGAAGGGAAGAAGTCGCGAGCAATGATGTGGGAGAGGGCAGCCGTGTATTCGTCCTCTTCGAGGATTTCCTGTCGATTCAACGACTTCTTTGCGGGTGTTGAAGATGGCCCTGCATCCGACTCGGTAGACATGATCAAAGCCGTGTGACACAGCCACAAACCCAAAGCGTAATGAATGCCAATAGAGTGGCCCCACTGAGTGACATCTACATCTACCCAGCATTTTGACCTGCACAAGAAGCCCGAAGATAGGATTTTGGAAACAACGGCATCAAATTTTGTCAAGATCACGAATACATCCATTACATGGGTCACGGCATCACAACTTTCATACTAAGCTTTGCTGCTAGGACGTGAACGAATGCGGCGTCGGGTGCTACGTAAAAAGACTCGAGAAGGACGCGGTGCTCCGACCCGGAATTAACACCGTATATGGGTGGGACCTTACTCGGTACACTCGATCTCATCTGCTCGGCTTCTACTTCGTCATGCCAGCGGGTAGTGATCCTAGGATACTCCAGCGTCCTAACAGCCCGATGTCGTCGCAAAGTGATGATATGTCGGGCTGGTGAACATACCGCCTCGTTCGGGTAGGAGTGACCTTTCTAGGGTTCCCCTCGACTTCTCCTTGGCAACCCGGTGGGTTCAGCTGTTAGAAATGTCATCTGTGCCAATGCGTGAGTCCAGCGTGTTCGTGTCTGTAAACATGTTACGTTCGTTTATTGATTCACTCATCTAGTTGCCCCCTCTATTGACGCTATCTGTTTTCGTAAACTATGTCCCAAGAGACTCATGTAGTCCATCATGGCAAGGACTTGTTAAACCTGGGCAAATAGATGCATCTAGGTGTATTTGTGCTACTATCATAATAGTTCCCTCACAGGTCGCCCGGAAGCGGTGGGAGCCCTACTCGTAGTCGATGTCAAGGGCATCGATATGGAGCAACTTCAAGTGGCTAGCGTTTCAGCTGGTGGTAGGCCGGCAACGACCTCAATAGCCTACTTCACTAAACACCAGTCTTTTGCTTGCAAATTATGTCTGATAGCGCCCCGGCCACAGTATTCAGGTGTAGACTTAAACGGAGCCGGCATCTTTCATTCGTTCCCTCTCTTGATACATGCGAAATCGTTTTTAAACAGAACCCCAGCCTAAGCAACATTGCATTCAACATTGGGCGTAGCCTGAAGGTTGTTCGCTATGAACGGCTGGATTGTCACTAGTCTGAGGCAAAGTTGTAGATACCAGCGCCTCACCCTGCAGTGTGCGGAGGACAGTCTCTTGCCCCGCGTCCTCGTAGTTGCCTTGCGCGCTCATGTGCCGCAAGCTTTCGGCAGGGTTGCTACAATACAAGAGGGCGGTCTGCGCACTCGCTTGCGTCGTGTTCTCGCCTACACCTTGGTGGTCGTCATGCGCACGGCGGAGCTCCGACAGTACGCAAAGAGCAGTATCATCATCATTGCGTAGGTCACATCCTCGCTTACTTTCACCCCCTCAGTACGGATACGACACACCACTATGCTTTGACTGACCTGTAGGCTCACCCGCGCGGCTGGGATGAAGGTTGTCGTGCAAATGTATCCAATCACGCTTCGAGGTTACGGTGGGGGCGCGCTCATGCGAAGGAGGTGGAGGGGATTACAGGATATACCGAAAGTGAGTGAACGGTGCAGTTACCATGGTCTGGTGACAACGCAGGGTAAGCGACACATTCACAGGGGCCGATGTTGAAGGGTGCTGACTGATAGATCGACGAGACGTGATACAAAGTGTATATTTAAACGACGCCCGACAAACCGAGACAGGCACGCAAACCAGCGGAGCATCCGCGCCACATGACGGGGGAGGCTTCGAGCCAACAAACTGGGAAGAGTATAAGCAGCTAAAAGGAAGAACGCACCGAGAGAAGGCAGGAAATCGTTTACATGGACAACGGTGAACGCGGAGAGGGCGGCCCAGGGTGCATAGGGTCCGATCGGTCCGAAGGCTAGCGTACATTCGGTGAGACCATAATAACAAGCATTCGGAGACAACTGCTATGGCAATCGTGTCGGCGACGAGGAACGACATTAATCAACCTCCAGGGCGCCGCGACAGACTCGCGATCGCATAAAACGCAGTTGGATGCCAAAGCATAACCAGGACCCTGGCCACGTAGCTACAGCCAAAAGTCTGATATGCGCGTAGCAACGCCCAAGCCCAACGCTGCATGTACTTTCCGACTGGCCCGTACTTCTAGTAGGTTTCAAGAATTCACTGCTATCTTCGGTAGGAGAATTTCATGACGTCCACGTGGCACACGCATGCTGGCGCTCGAGACTTAACCTTGTCACTTGTCACCAACTTGAAGATTTTTGGAAGACGAAGTATCATTTTTTCTGGGTAGTCGGATCTTTACTTTTAAGCCTGGAGACGAGCAGCAGGGAAGAGCCTTGACGGTTTGGCTGTCTAGCATTTCGTTGTGTTTGGGCAGCAGATTCTGACGCTGATGTGGTGGCATTCCTGATCCGAATGATTCTGCTTTTGAAACAGGGCATCATGATGTCTTTGTTTTTCCTTCACGCTCTTCACAGGACAGTTGGGATGTCCTCCTAGACAATCGGATCAGAGGTAACTCGTCCGGTCCCGGCGGACGCAGTCGCCGTGTTGCTCGATCGTGGGTCGTGAAGCTCCGGAGGTGTACAGGGTGCTTAATCCATGGCTCGGTTCACATCGTAGCTCAGCTCGACTAGTATTGCCGATGTAGTGAAGGGAGGCCGAGGAGCACGCTCAGACGGCTCGGAGGAATAGTAATATCAATAGCCTCCGAGTCGCGTGCGATCATATCATCCTTAGGCTAGGTCATAATCCACATTTTCCCTCCTCGTGTACTAATTCCAGGTATCGTCCGAATGGCTGGGAGGTGTTGGGCAGCTGCTAGTCAAGATCTAACTTTACTACGCTGTCGAACAGCATAGTAGGGGTCGGATCAGTGGGGTCATAGCCACACTGGCAGTTGCCTCCATTCTTTCCGCATCTGCTCGGGGCCAATCATCGTGATTGCTTAAGATTATCGCTCGCTACATCAAAGGTCCTTTTGGACGAACTGAGCACGCCTACAAACTGCACGCGGCATGTTTCAACGTTCTCATTCTCGTGACAGTATTCTTCCGCGATGATGCCCTCACAACCCCTTATTCAAGTTCGACCGTACCCCACAATACCTGGGTTCTACGTGAACATCATGCGTATAAAGACACCAGTGTACCTGGCCCCTCCTGTGCCCTCACTTAGTTCTCTCTCCCTCTCATGCCTTCGTCACATCTTACGATCCTCGAGCAGAGTTCCATCCTCTACCCGTCCACCCCGGCCTTCAGGGTGCCACAATCGGACCCCACCACCGGTCAGGTACATGATTGGCTTTCCATATCATATCGGCAGTTCAAGGAAGACGTCGAATACACCGCACGCTACTACCGCACATTGCTCCACTCCGTCGGCGTTACAGACAGCGCAGTCGTCGGTCTCTGGCAAGTACCACTATCCTCCCCCACATCGACTCTCTCTGATCCTCATCCAGGCTTGGGGGAATGACTTACCAAGATGTCCTCCACATATATGGTATCTCAAGAGCCGGATATGTCCCTCAATTATTCAGCATACGACTCCCGAATCCTGACGTCGTCCTCGAGCTCCTCCACAAACAGAATGCCCGCGCTCTCATCTATGCCCCCGAGTTCGCCCGCGCGACATTACACTTTCCTTTACCAGCCTTTCTTGCAACCGGGAAGGATGAAATGGAACCTTGTTCGGAAGAATTGCCGCCACTTTCCCCTGAGAACGGGGATCAGCCCGTCTTCGTATTCCACACGAGCGGGTCTACATCAGGCAGTCCAAAGCTCGTGCCTTGTAGCCAGCGATGGCTGGATGCGATGGCGGCGAAGGCCAATTTTATCTGTGCTCCTCGTGATTCGCAGTGCCAAGACGTCGCTACTTGGATGTGAGCCCTGCAGATCGACCATTTCTCGACGACACTGATCCTCTTCTCAGGGGCAGCATGTGCCACATTGCCCAGAACTTCAGTGAGTGCGCATTCCTCTCCTTTTCGGTGACGATCCTGACGTTCGCTTCCAAGTGCTGATCGGTGCCATGCAACATGGTGCCTGTACCATTCAACCGACCAAGATCGCATTTTCGTCCGAGGAGCTGGTCGACATGATTTCACGGTGCCATCTTAACCGTCTGAATCAATTTTCTACGTTCCTCTCGACCCATCTTCGTAATGCCCGTTTACAGCCAAAGCTTCTCGGCCAGCTACGAAGTCTCGGCGAGATCATCTACAGTGGTTTGCCACTCCGTCGTGAAGACGAGGAGTTTGCCTACCACAACGGGCTCAAGATCAAGGTATGCTGCACAGTTTCAGGGCCATGAGAACTGTATTCACTGTTCCACAGAACCTGTTCGGAAACACAGAATGTGGCGCCATGCTTCTCTCCATAGGTGGCACTGGTGCGGATGCTGCACTGCTTCGTGCTGTCCCTAACACATCGTACGCGTTTGTTCCCATCGACGCCACCTCCGGGCATCAGTCATCAACACAGTTACTTGAACTCGTGATTCTGGCCGACTCTGGCGACTGTCCGGATGTCTCGCTGAGGAGTACGGATGGCCACTTCCACACTGGCGACTTGTTCCAGGAGATGTCGCAAGGCTCGTATAGCTTTTGTGGGCGCAATGACGACTGGATAAAGAGTGAAAACAGCTTGCGTTGCGACACCAAGTATGTTGTAGTACTAATTGTGAGGCATCGAGACTGTTGACTTATGCATCTATTCAGGGCCATTGAAGACAATGTTCGCGCGACATGCGGTGAACTCATCGAGGACTGCGTTGTTGTTGGTACGGGCAGGCCATCACCAGCGCTTTTCGTGGAGCCGTCTGGCGG
>JBBPKI010000924.1:0-16464 GCA_038089155.1 Nevesoporus exiguus
AAGGGTCTAGAACGAATGTGAATAAAGTGAAAGGGTTTGACCTAGACTTGGTCAGGTGACATGTCCCACGGTCACGTGATGGTGGTCATGTGACTTGATAAGATAAGATAAGCGGGAAATTGTAACAGGTATCACATCAAAAGATGAGGGTGAAACAATCAATCAAAGATACAGGTGAAACAACCTGTGTAATGGCCATCAACGATGGGGGCGAAGTCTGAATGCTATAGTAACGGGATTAGGCAGATGTCATCCGAATACAGAATGACGAAGTATGGAACGTAGACTTCCTGAGTAATCGGTCCCTCCCAAAGGCAAAGAAAGAAAATAAGTAGGAGGTGACCATGAAGAAACAAAACTGTAACAAGGTGCACATTTATTCCTGCTGCATTTTTCTGTATATTGTGCATTTTTACAGTGGTTTGTGACCCATATTTGGTGGAACAGATGCAAATTTATTACTGCTGTGTTTTTTTTAGGTTGTGCTTCTTTTCTTAGTGACTTTCAACCCATGATTTATTGATGCTGTGTTTTTCTGTATGCCACACTGCTCATAGCATACCAGAAACAAAGGGTCACTTAATAAATGAGTATTATGCCAGTGGAGTGGAGATAGGATGTTTCTAATGATTACCAGCACATTGGTGAGGAGAAAGACAGTCCAGAAAGGAATGTCAGGTGTTCATCAGATATCACTCTCCCTGCTATGGGTCACACCACATTGCCACCCTCTCTTCCATCTGACAGACCTCTGTAGGATGAGATGTTGATAAGAAGAGATGTAAGTACAACAAACAGCAGGGAACACAAGGCACTAACATGGTGGGCAAGCAAGGGGAAAGAGCACTTTCAGCAATAAAAATAAGAATGGAACAAGTAACTGGTCATGAGAAAAGTGGAGTGAAATAGGATCCCATAGTATAAGAGAATCTGTATAAATGATATGGACACTAATAATGATGGTGATTCATATGTGATGGAAGGGTAGGGGGCTGCCCAATACTTGGTAGAATGAAATGGTATGAAAGAAAAGAGCATCTTTACAATACAAATTGTGAGCAATGGCTTTGATGATGATGGGTGTCATTGGCCATCCTGTAGTGCAAAAGCAGTCAAGAATGGTGGTAGAACCTGGACAAACTGTTTTCTGCTTGATGTGTGAGCACATTCTGTGACCAACCATTCTGAATTAATATCCAATGGTGACTGAGGACCCTCCATAACTTTCCTCCACCCCAAATCTCAGTTGCGCTCAGGCCATGCCCTGTGTGAATGAAAAAAAACGAGTCACCAGATGTTGCCCTTTCTGCCACAGGTTATATTACATTGCTGCCCTACTGAACCAGAAGCATTGGCCTGCTGCTGGCAAGTGTGCAAGTGCAGCCTGTGTGATCAACTTTCAGCTTCATGAGCATCAGGTAAAGGGCACTTGTAAATTCCCTACATTCTATTGCTTGTGTGGTATTCTTCCTGGACAGCCTTGTGCCTGCCAGTAGGGATGCCAAACTCAGTAGAGAACTTGCAGTGAAGGGCTGTAGGCATACTCACCTCCTCCATGATATAGTCATGCTTCTGTTTCTTCATGGTAGCCTTGTCAACATCCAAGTGCATGTTGATTTGGAGAGAAGGTCTCAGAAGATTGATTACCATTGCATTGTAATTGCACTCAGTACTGAACCATCTGGCAAAGGGGATATGGACACCACCTACAAGGGACCTGCACATCTTGGATTTGTACTTGAGTTTGATAGTGGCCTCTTTGCCAGAAATTGTTATATCCTGTGCCATTCCATCCATCTCTGACCCCTTTGGCCCCAACTCTGGTCATCTTCTGCCAACTCTGGCCAACTCCAGCAGTCTCTGTCTCCCTCAGTCCAACCCTGCTCCTCCATGCTTGGAGCTCTACTCCTGTCATATCCATGACATTCCATCCATCTCTGCCCCTTCCAGCCCCATCTCTGGCCATCTCTGGCCACCTCCACTGCCTTCTGTCCATCTCTGCTTCCTCCATGCTCAGAGCTCCGCTCCTCTGCTTTGGACCAAGGTTGTGCTTGCACAGGAACTTGGTTATACTTTGGACCTGGATATATTTCATACATTTGGTTTGTACTTCCCTTTGCTTCCTCCATCCCTTCTTGGTCCCTTATGGACCCTTGATATTATCTCACTCTTTCCCTGGCATCCTTGATGTCCCTGTTTACCTCCTAGTATAAAACCTCTGTATCTCTGTTGTGTAACCTTAGCATGAATATTGATTTAGTTCCGCTCTCCTAACTCCTGTTGCGATCCCTCAATTTAGTCACCTCTCCTGATCCTTATCATGATCCCCTCCTCCTCCTGTCAGAACTCTGCTCCTCCAAAATATGAGGACACGGACCTGTTCAAGGGCATGACACATAAGTCCTGTACTGACATCTTTTCTATGCAACTCTACTCCAACACCTCTGCTCTGGACTTTGGTCCAACTCCGAGACAAAGTTCATTGACCACCCCTCAGTAGCTCCAGACCTTAACAGCTCCTCTGCTTGGACCAATGCTGTGCTTGGACCAGCACTTGGTTATACCTGGATCCAGATCCCTTGTATTATGATTTCTAATACTCCACTTGGAGCACAGCTCCTATGCTGCACTGTAAAGAACTAAATGTGTCTGAGTGTGAGGCAAGAGAATGAAGATGGGGTGATGTGTTCATTCCAGGGAGTTTCAAGGCAATGCCAAATGGCCAAAAATAGGTAATGAAATGAATAAGAAAGAGCATACCACTGGTGTGGACAACTCCTATGGGGGCCTTCTCCAAAAGGGACTGGGTTCTGGACTTCCAGATGCACTCCTGGACTTCTGCGTGCAATGCAGACAGCAAGGGAGGACTAGGACTGGGCGTTCAGGCTTATACTGGGCATTCTAACACTGAGGAGAGTGGAAAACTGTATTAAGTAAGTAGTGACATGCCTATGTAGTGCTCAACTAACATAAAACAATGTCAAATAGGTAAAAATAGCTAAACTGGCCAAAAAAAATATAAACTGGTCACAAACAAACATACCTGGACATCAGAATACTGGGAAACATCGCTGGGAAGTGATCCTGGCCAGTATAAACCAACTCTGGCTGGTTTCTGTGCAACCCAGTCATGTAGGGGAACTCTGATCCTCCAAAATACAAGGTCATGGACCTGTTTGAGGGCATGACACATAAGTCATGCACCAACATCCTCCTGAGTAACTCCACTCTGACTCCTCCACTCCAGACTTTGGTCCACCTCCAAGACTAACCAGTCTACTACCCCCTCAGTACCTCTGGACCTCTGTTAAACTGTCCCAGACTCTCTGGACTCAAGTCTGATTGGAGGTCTGGAGGTGCTGATGTTACAATATTTTCACTTCATCCTGGTCTCCTTCTTGTCTCCAAATGCATCTCATTCATGTATCCACATCCGCATGCAAGGTACCTACGATTCCTTGTAACTTTCTTGCTGGACGAGTTCAACTTCTCCTTCACCATCTCAGTTCTTACCTAATCATTTCTTTCTTCTGGACAATACCTCCTAACAGCGTTCTCTCGCACGCTGCCGTGATCTATTTAGTCATTCCACAGTAGTTCTTTCGTATTCTTCTCTTTTCTATGCCTGCCCTTCATCATGGTCCATGCGCATCTTATAGGACTATAAAGTACCTAGCTGTCTAGCCTGTAAACCCTAAGCTAGACCTGCGCAATTCCACCTCCTCTTATTTGGACTTGTCCTTGCCTGAACAGTCGCCTCAACTGTTCTCCTTTGCCTCTTTGCTCATTGAGAGACATTGTGCCTCTTTGTGAGTGCCTCCTCGCAAAGAGCTCTTGTACTTTGCTGTCCAGAAGGATGTGCTCCATAACAAAAGGTCTAGCTTACCCTTTTCCCCTCCTGCCATCAGAGTAGGGAACCCCTTGTCAAAACGTCGTCACCATCCCGAAGAATTACTGGGTCGCCTAACCCAAATTATCCCCCAGAAGTACCGCATCGACGAAACACTTTACTTGACCAAGCCATCCGTAGATCTATTGCCAGAGGGGAGCCCTCTGAGCCTGAACCCATCGAAGTTGAAGAACCAGAGCCTACCATTGGACTGGGAAGTTCTGTTGACCCTTGGGCTGCATCTATCCCACAAACAGTACGTTGTCCTGAGCACAACACTTCCACTGCTCTCCTGCTTTCAGCCTACACTGCTCCAACACCTGTTGTACCTGTCCAACCGATCCATTCGCAACCACCCCGTCGCCCTCCTTCCCCAGACCCTTCTGATAACGAAGACTCTGACAAAGACATGTCCTCCAAACCTACTGAAATCAAGATCGGTGTCCCTGCTGATTACGATGGAGATTCCTCCTCCACTGAGTCCTGGATTCTCTCAGTGGATACCTACTTTCTGATCAACAAAGAGATCTATACCTCCGACAATCGTCAGATTGCATTTGCACTCTCATACATGAAGAAAGATTCTGCCCTTGCCTGGGCAACTGTCATCCGCCAGGAAGCCATGAATAAATCTCCCCCTTCCTTTGGAACGTACAAGGACTTTAAGGCTGCCTTCCAGGTAGCATTCAAACTTGTAGATTCTTCTGCAGATGCTATGAAGAAGCTTGTCGCTTTGCGACAGAATACCATCTCTGATCTACACAAATACGTCTCCGAATTCCGTATCCTGTCTACCACAACTGCCCTCACCAATGACCTCGCCCTCATTGGCCTTTTTGAACAAGGCCTGCATCAATACCATCGTGCCAGGATGGCCAGATTAGAAACCATGCTGAAGAAAATCTCAGACTAGTACTCTAAGGTTGAGCAGTTCGAAGCCAACAGAATTTGAATGGCTCCCAGAGTGACCACTTCCACTACTAGGACCATCCCTACCTGCACCTTTCAAAGATCCTTCGCCCCTCGCATCCCTACCAGAGATCCTAATGCCATGGACATTGACGCACTGGATTTGTCTCCAGATGAGCGAAAGCAATGCTTGGACAACAAGCTATGCTTCATTTGTAAATGAAGTGGCTGTTCCACTAGAAACCATCCCAATCAGTCTACCTCTGCTCCGCCTCACCCCCCTCGCAATCCCAATAGGATTCGTGCTGTGCAGACACAGCCCAACAATGATTTAACGCAATACATCAACTCCCTCACTGCTGGAGGGAAGACTTTCCAACAAATCCTTCAGGAACTGAAGCAAAGCTTTGAACCTGTCCAGGAATCCATCACCTCTATCACTGAAGTAACTGAGGATTTTTGAGAAGGAGAGATGAGTCGACGCTACCTCTCCATAATATCGCCCATGTAACCCTATCGTCTGAGTCTGAGAAATCAATTTGCATTTGAATCAAACTCTCTCATGGGACAAAAATCGTCGACACCACTGCACTCATTGATTGTGGAGCCACTGGGACTTTCATTGATCACCAACTAGCCAAGAGACTTAATCTCCCTTTCCATCCTCTTTCTGAATCTATCCAAGCACTAAATGTAGACGGAACTTCCAATCAGGCAGGAACAATCCGCTTCTTCTCCAATGCCACTGTTACTTTTCTAGAACGAACAGAAACCCTCCGCTTCATGATCATTGGTCTTGAAAGACCCCAGATTATTCTAGGAATGAACTGGCTTGCGGATCGCAACCCTACCATAGACTGGAAGAAAAGAACTCTTTCCTTCCCAGCGGAACCTCTCCCCATGGACGAAGACACCTCTGAACGGTATCTCCTCCGATGGTTAGGACTGGATGATAACAGAAATATCGAGATCGGACTAGTAGACAGGAATGCTTGGCTTACCGCCAAAACCATATGCAAAACCACTATCACTACTGAAATCGCTCAAAGAAATGCCAAAAAGGAAGTCACCCTCCCAGAAGCGTATGTATATCGACTTCTCTGATGTCTTCGAAGAAAAGAACCACGACATCCTCCCTTCCCATCGCCCTTACAATCATGTCATCGAGCTCAAAGACTCATTCGTCCCTAAACGAGCCAAAGCTTATGCTCTAAACCCAGCCGAACTAGAAACTTGTAAGGCTTTCGTTGAAGAACATCTTCGCACGGGACGGATCGTAGAATTCAAGTCACCACAAGCATCTCCTCTCTTCTTTGTCCCAAAGAAGGACAGATCACTTCGCCCTTGTCAAGATTATAGGTATCTGAATGAGCATACTGTCAAGAATGCCTACCCACTCCCACTCATCTCCGACCTCATCAATCGAATGAAGCACTCAAAGTACTTCTCCAAGTTCGACATTTGTTGGGGGTACAACAATATCCGCATTCATGAAGAAGACCAGTGGAAAGCTGTGTTCATCACTCCCCTTGGCTTATATGAACCCACTGTCATGTTCTTTGGGCAATGTAACTCACCGCCCACCTTTCAGGCATTCATGAATTGGGTCTTCCGCGACATAACCCCAGAAGGATGGTTAGAGATTTTCATGGATGACCTTGGAGTGCATTCCTCTACCCTCTCTGATCATATTGATCGCACTCACAGGGTTCTAAAACGTCTTAGGGAACATGGCTTGACGCTCAAACTTTCCAAGTGTACCTTTGACACCCCTGAGATTGAATACTTGGGTATTATTGTAGAAAATGGCCAAGTACGCATGGACCCCATCAAACTCTCTGCCATCACCAAGTGGCAACCCCCATCCACGGTCAAAGCCGTTTGCTCATTCCTTGGATTTTGCAACTTCTACCGCAAATTTATACCCAACTTCGCCAACGTAGCTGCCCCACTAAATCTCCTTACTAAGAATACCCAGCCTTGGATCCAGCATGATGACTAGCAAACTGCGTTCCTTTGCCTCAAAGAGATCTTCTCCTCTGCTCCCGTCCTCATTCTTCCTGACACCACTAAACCCTTCTTCCTCATGACAGACGCATCTCTCATCGCTGTTGGTGCTATCCTTATGCAAAAAGATGCCAATGGAGACTCCCATCCATGCACCTACTATTCTTGCACCCTTAATGATGCTGAACGGAATTATGACATTTACGACCGAGAACTCCTAGCAGTCATTGATGCCTTGGAGGAATGGCGGCAATATCTCTTGGGAACAGAGCATGCCGTCACTGTCTTCACAGACCACAAAAATCTTTTTTTTATGAAAGCACCACAGAAGCTTTCGCGTCGCCAAGCTCACTGGAGTCTCTTCCTACAGGAATACCATCTCCTCTGGACTGTTCTCCCTGGAACTGCCATGACTCCTGCTGATGCATTATCCTGCTGTCATGATATTGACACCTCTACTGACAACATTCACCCCATCCTCTCTGATCCTGAGATCATCTCTGCACTCAATCTTGCACTTAGCTCCAAGATCGCTAGCTCCTCTGCCACCAACCCACTCGTGCTTGAGGCATTACATGCTATGGAGAAGTCTCTCCCCCTATTTCCCCATTCTTCCCTTGCGGATTGGCATTACGATGCTCCGCACCTCTATTACAAAGGGTGCCTTTTCATTCCCCCTGAAGTGCGCCATGAGCTTGTCTTATCCCTTCATTCCTCTCCCAGTGGGGGCCATGAAGGCCTTTTTCGCACTTATGCTCGCCTTTCCAGGGACTATTGGTGGCCCGGTATGCGCTCCTTTCTCTCTCACTTCATTTTGGGGTGCGCTGTTTGCCAGGCTTCCAAGCCAAATACCCACTCCACTGTCCTGCCTCTCTCACCCCTTTCCACCTCTGCTGTTCGCCCCTTCCAACAGATCTCTCTGGATCTTATCACAGATCTTCCTCTTTCCCACACATTCGACTCTATCCTGGTCATGGTCGACCATGGTCTTACAAAGGGGGTAATCCTCCTCCCTTGCAACAAAAACATCTCCACTGCTGGTGTAGCATCACTCTTTTTCCAGCATATCTTCCCGAGATTTGGACTTCACGACTCCTGCATCTCTGATAGAGGACCTCAGTTTGCTTCCTCCTTTGCCAAAGAGCTAGCCAGACTCCTTCAGTATGACATAAAACTCTCCTCCACCTACCATCCACAGACTGATGGCCAAACTGAAAGAGCCAATCAGGAGCTCGAAGTATATCTTCGGATCTTTTGCCAAGGGCACCCTGGTACCTGGAGTACCTTACTTCCAACTGTGGAATTCTCCCACAACTCCGCAGCACATTCATCCACCCACCAATCGCCATACTACCTCATGATGGGGTATGAACCTAGAGCTTATCCTCCATTAGGAAAATCTTTCATTCTCTCTGTAGAAAAACGTCTCTCTACCCTCGCTGAGGCACGGAAAGAAGCACTAGCTGCTCATTCCACTGCTCAACGTCTCATGAAGGAGAGACTTACTACCAAGTTCATACCATGGAAAGTTGGAGACAAGGTCTGGCTTGAAGCCACGAACCTTAAACTCAGGTACCCATCAAAGAAGCTTGCTCCAAAAAGGGAAGGACCCTTTGAGATTACTAAGGTACTTTCCCCTGTGGCATATCAGCTTAAGCTACCCCCCACATGGCGCATCCATAATGTTTTCCATGCCTCCCTCTTATCCTCCTATTGGACCATGCTGGAGCATGGCTCAAACTTCGTCCCTGCGCCACCGGATCTTGTTGATGGAGAAGAAGAATATGAAATTGAGGCTATACTCTCTCATCAGGGCTCTGCTCATCACTGCCAGTACCTAATCAAGTGGAAAGGATATCCCACATTGGAGAACACATGGGAATCCGAACGAAACCTTCATCATGCTCCTGTTCTCCTCAGACAATATAAGAGCTCTCTCTCCTCTTGAGTGATAATGCTCACCCCTCATCAGATTCTCATCATCGCTGCAATCTTCGCTACTATTTCCCTCGCTGCTATTATCACCATACTCATCGTCATCCTTGTCTCCATACCACCAACAACCGCGCCACACCACGCCTAAGTCATGACTTCTATTACTTCACCAACTTTGCTTACTACTTCATTGCCACCCCACCACCCTAGCTCCCCTGATGTCCCTAGATCCCCATCTGCTGCTGTGCAAACTCCATGGGTTTCCATCTCCCCTCTGCACTTGCATCGGAGAGACATCCCAGACTGGGCCCTGGAACGTCTTTATCCAGCTACCTTACCTCGCTTTCAATGACTTGCTATTTACGCCCACGTCTTAGACCATCCTCAGCTTCTGACCATCGCTGAGAGTGTCCCCCTTTTTAGACGTTCACTCCCTCTCTTAGAGGCTATTTTGTTCTTCCATCAAACCTGTTCCCTTTGGTCATTTAGCAATTTGCCAAGACTTTTATCTCTGAACCCCTACTTTGCCGCCACACAAGCTGCCATGCTTGATCAGCTCTGCCTTTGTGCCTTAGATCTGATGGATCACCACCAATTTTGATGGATAATCTCAGCCTTCCCTCCTGGTGCCTTGGGAGATTTCCCACAGGCGATCCTCTTCTCTTTAAATGAGACAAATCTTGATGATTATTTAGACAACAACGTTCTGCACACTTCCTAGGAATCCCCACCTCTTACTCATCCTACTACTCCGGAGAACCCACTACCGGTTCGCATCTCCTTACCGTCAGCTGCACCACTGCCTGGCCTATCCCTACTGTCTAATGTCCACGTCTGAGACCTCCCCACAGGTATCACCATACTCTCTTCCCCCACTTGAGTCCTCCCCATCCCCACAGATGTCCAAGCTCGTCTTGCCGCCATGGATCTCTCCAGACACAGATGTTACACCTGTGGACGATATGGAGCTGTCCACAGTATAGGTGTCCCCACTATTCCCTCTATGCCCCTGGACATCCAGCCTCCTGCTGCCTCACCTCCCATTGCACTGTGTGCAATTGCTGGGGCCACATGGCCAAAGCGTGCCCATCCCTCTGATGTGGCCTTTGTGGAGCTGTTGGACACACCGTCCCAAGCTGCCCCTTTACTTCTGAGGACTTTAATGACGACCAGTTGGTATTCAACGGTGAGGATTCCTCTGGAGCTTAGGAACACAGCGGCACTGTGAAGCTACGAAGGGGGTACTGTTACAATATTTTCGCTTCATCCTGGTCTCCTTCTTGTCTCCGAACGCATCTCATTTATGTATCCACATCCGCATGCAAGGTACCTACAATTCCTTGTAACCTTCTCACTGGACGAGTTCGACTATTCCTTCACCATTTCAGTTCTTACCTAATAATCTCCTTCTTCTGGACATTACCTCCTAACAGCATTCTCTTGCACGCTGTCATGATCCTTACAGCCATCTGCAGTAGTTCTTTCATCTTCTATCGTTTTCTATGCCTACCCTTATCTTGGTCCGTGCACATCTCCTCTGGGTATATAAGTAACTAGAACCTCGCTTGTAAAACCCAAGCTAAACCTGCGCAATTCCACCTCTTCTGATCTGGACTTGTCCTTGCCTGAACAGTCACCTCAACTGTTCTCCTTTTGCCTCTTTGCTCGTTGTGAGATGTTGTGCCTCTTCGTGAGTGCCTCCTCACAAAGGAGCTCTTGTTGTCTGCAGTCCAGAAGGACGTGCTCTGTAACACCTTGAGGGGGCAGAAGAGTTCAAAGTATGGACAGACCATGCCAACCTCTGATACTTCATGACAAAACAGGATTTGAGTCATTGACAAGCAAGATAGTCACAATGGCTATCTAGATTTAACTACATCCTAGTCAACAAGCCCAGATCCCAAATGGGAAAAGCGGATGCTCTCTCTAGATGAGAGGATCATGCCATTGGCATCAATGAAGACAAAGGTGTACAAATGATCCCTGAAAATAGACTAAGGGTTCAAACAAGACAAAGCTTCACCATCAAAGGAGAAGAAAGAAAACTCCTCAAAAGAATCATAGAAGCCCAAGAAGAATGGAAAGGCACAGATAAACCTAACTTCCTCAATAAAAAAGGAATCCTGTATCTTGGTGACAGGATCTTCATGCCAAACAAAGAAACTTTGCACCAAGACATCATCACTCTTTACCACGACTCTCCAATTGCCAGACATGGCAGTGCTGAAAAAACCTGGCAAATAATTGAATGATATTTCCAATGGAACAGCCTTCGAGCCCAAGTAAAAGAATATTGTTCAAGGTGTGACAGATGTGCATGAATGAAGCCAGAAAACAAAGCACCTAAAGGAGAATTAATCCTGAACCCTATCCCAGAAGGTCCTTGGAAAGACATCTCCATGGACTTCATTACTGATCTCCCCATGTCCACCACCTATGACTCCATTCTAGTCATAGTAGACCAATTTTCCAAAGAGGTGGAATTTATCCCCACCAACAAAACTATCATAGCCTTAGGAACAGCTAAGCCATACAGAGACCATGTTTGGAAGCACCACAGTCTCCCTAGATCCATAATTTCAGACAGAGGACCACAATTCGCTTCACAAGTCATGAAGGATCTTGGCAAAATGCTAAAGATAGACCTAAACATGTCCACAGCATTCCACCCTCAGATGGACAGACAAACAGAAAGGGTCAATCAAGACCTTCAACAATACCTTTGGCTGTTTACAGCTGAAAAGCAAGAAAAATGGGCAGAATGGCTCCCCCTGGCACAATTTTCATATAATAATTGCCAGCATTCCACCACTAAGAAATCACAATTCAAGGTCACTAAAATCTATGAACCAAGAATGGGTATTGAGCCCATAATAACCAAGAATGAATCATCCTCAGCCTTTGCACAGGATTTTTCCAAAATGCTTGAGCAAGCTAAAGAATCTCTTGAAAAAGCTCAACAATCAATGAAGAAGCAAGCAGATAAACACTGCTCTAAGGTTCCAGACTTGATGATTGGAGATATGGTCTGGTTGTCAACCAAGAACATTAAACTAAATCAGGCCTCGAAGAAGCTTACAGAGTGATGGATCAGCCCTTACAAAATCACAGCATTTGCAGGCCCTAATGCTGTCACATTAAAACTCCCCTTTACCCTGCAAATTCACCCTACCATAAACATTTCGAGAGTTAAACCCTACAAGGAACATCTTGAAAACCAACCCATAGTAGCCCTAGGACCTGTTGTAGGCACACAAGAAGGAATTCTGGAGTTCGAAGTTGGTTACATTGTCAATTCTTGACTTAAAAGATGATCTCTTGAGTTCCTAGTACACTGGAAAGGCTATGACAAGGAGGACCACATATGGGAACCTCAAAGCCACCTCTCTAATGCCAAAGAGGCAATAAAGGACTTTTATTTAATCAACCCTTCAGCACCTTGAAAGTTGAGGATGCTTCAAATGGACTTTGATTCACTTTTCTCTTCTTATTCCAACATCACAGAACTGTTACATTCATTTCCCTCATACGTGGGCTCCTACTTATCCTTGTCGCTGTACCATTCTGTTACCCACATCCTCATGCACGATACTTAAAGTTTCTCGTTTCCTTCAAGTCGCCAGAGGCATTGACCCTCCATTTACTACAGTAGTGTTCCCCTTATCATACTTCACTTTCGGACTATATCTCCTAAGTCTGCTCTCTTATGCAGACTCGTGATCCACTTACCATATCCGTTGTTTCCCACCATTCTCTCCAGATTCTCATGCCTACCCTTAGTTGGTCTGTGCTCAGTTTCTCCAAGTATATAAGTAGTAGACTAGCCATCCTTGTACCCTAAGCTAGTGCTACGCAATCCACGTGTTCCTACGAACTACCTTGTCTATAAAGGCCTCGTCAAAGGTCTTCATCTCAGTCGTCTCCATGTCGCCATGAGACGTTGTGCCTCTTCATGAGTGCCTCCTCACAAAAGCATAGGATATGTCAGCAGTTCAATGGAACATGCTACATAACAAAAGCACTAGCTTTCCCTCCCACCCCTCCTATTATTGGAGAAGGGTGAACCCCCTTGATTCACCACGTCGAACAGAAGAATTGCCAGATTGTCAAATCCAAACCAACCCCTAGAGGTACCATGTCGCCATAACGCACTACTAGAACAAGCTATCCGAAGATCTATTGCCAGGGGAGAGCCCCCTGGACCAGAACCAATCGAAGTTGAAGAACCTGAGCCAATCGTTGGACCAGGAAGCCCTGCTGACCTGTGGGCCACCACCTCCCCAACACCCACTCTCCGTCCAGAAAGAAACACATCCACCACCCTCCCAATAACTAGCTACCAGTTGCCTTCCCCACCCCAAGCCACTCAACAGACTTCGCCACTCCCTCCTCAACAACCACCCTCTCCCGATTTGTCTGATAACAAGGAAGACGATGAAATGACCTCCAAACCCGTTGAACTCAAAATTGGCACCCCTGCCGATTATGATGGAGAACCGACTACCGCTAAGTCATGGATGCTTGCTGTAGAAACCTATCTTCTGGTTAATGAAGAAATCTATACCACTGACACGAGAAAGATTGCCTTTGCCCTCTCCTACATGAAGAAGGATTCTGCACTCGGATAGGCTACTGTTTGCCGACAAGAAGCAATGGCAAAAACTCCTCCATCTTTCGGAACCTTCCTTGATTTCAAGAAAGCCTTCACCACTGCTTTCGAGTTAACAGATACGGTAGCAAACACCACCAAGAAATTAGTCGCCCTCCAACAAGGATCCATTGATAACCTTCACACTTACATTTCTCAGTTTTGACTCTTCGCTGCTACATCTGGGATAACAGCGGATGACACCCTCATCACCATATTCGAGAAAGGACTTCATAACTATCATTGGAACTGCATGGCTGGATTGGAAACCATCTCTAAAAAGATTAGCAAGTGGTACACTAAGGTGGAAGTCTTTGAAGCAAATAGAACCCGCTTCTCCCAAAGAAATGACTCTAATGGAAAAAAGACTTTCCAACAGTCCTTCGCTCCCCGTACTACCCCTACTCGAGACCCAAACGCCATGGATATCGATACTCTTAATCTTTCTCCAGTAGAGCAGAGAAGATGCCTCGAGAACAAGTTATGCTTTATCTGTAAACAGCCGGGATGCTCCACCAAGAACCACCCAAACTACACTCCCCCACCCCCACGACCACCTAAGAATCCCGCTCGACTCTGCACCACCACCACTATCCCATCGACCAAACTAACCCAATATGTCAACACTCTCGTAACTGGAGGAAGGACATCGGAAGAAGTGTTGAAAGAGCTAAAAGAAACCTTTGACGCACCAAAGGAATCCATTGCCTCTATCAAAGAAATAGTGGAAGATGATCAAAAGGATTTTTAGCAAGGAGAGATGAGTTGATGCTCCCTCTCCAAAAACCTCCTGTAGTAATCACCTCTGAATCAAATAAATCAATTCGCATACGAATCAGACTATTTGCTAAAGGAAAAAACATCGACACAACTGCTCTTATCAACAGTGGAGCAACGGGAATGTTTATAGATCCTTCCCTTGTCAAAAGACTACACCTCTCCTCAATTCCCCTAGAAACACCAGTACAAGCCCTTAATGTTGATGGAACCCAAAATCAGAAGGGAACTATCCAATCCTCAGTAACCATCAAAACCACCATGGCAAATATCTCTGAAACCCTGTGCCTGATGGTGATAGGACTCGGATGTCCCCAGATCATTCTCGGAATGACATGGCTCTGATCCCATAATCCACAAATTGACTGGATAAAAAGAACCATCACTCTACCAAATCCACCCCCTGATGCCTACGATCCGATATCTGATCGATACCTCCTACGATGGCTGGGATACGACTCCGATGATTATATTAATAAAGGGTTGACATTCTGCCAGGAATGGTTGAATGCAGAATCCATCTGCAAAATCACGTTGGCCACTGAATTAGCCCAGAATGCTCCAAAAAAAGAGATTACTCTTCCCGCAGCATATTCTGACTTTGCCAACGTGTTTGAGGAGAAAAATCATGACGAACTCCCACCTCATCGCCCATACGACCATGCAATTGTTCTGAAAGATTATTTCATCCCCAAAAGGGCTAAGGCTTACTCCCTGAACCCGGCAGAAATGGAAGCATGTAAAGCGTTCATCAAGGAACATCTTCGGACCAGACGAATCATTGAATCCCGATCCCCCCAAGCATCTCCTCTCTTCTTTGTACCCAACAAGGATGGAACCGTACGACCATGTCAGGACTATAGATATTTGAACAAACACACCATCAAAAATGCCTATCCACTTCCCCAAATCTCTGACCTCATTGATCAAATGAAGAACTCCAAGTTCTTCTCCAAATTCGACATCCGATGGGGATACAATAATATTCGTATCAAACCAGAAGACCAATGGAAGGTGGCATTCATTTGCCCCCTTGGCTTATATGAACCAACAGTCATGTTCTTTGGTCAATGCAATTCCCCACCAACCTTCCAGGCGTTTATGAACTGGGTATTCCGTGATATCACCCCTGAAGGATGGTTAGAAATATACATGGATGATCTGGGAATCCATTCGGTCACTATGGAAGACCACGTTGCAAGAACCAAACGCGTACTCGCTCGCCTTTGGGAACATGGCCTCACTCTCAAACTATTCAAATGTACATTTGACGCCCCAGAAATCGAGTACCTCGGAGTGATAGTTGGCAATGGTCATGTCTGAATGGACCCCACTAAACTGGCCACTATCTCCACCTGGCGACCACCACCGAATGTATGATCAGTCTGCTCCTTCCTTGGCTTCTGCAACTTCTACTGAAAGTTCATCCCCAACTTTGCTGACATTGCTGCCCCTCTCAACACCTTAACCAAAGCTACCCACCCTTGGACATGGGAAGCTCCTCAACAAGCAGCTTTCGACCAACTTAAACAAATCTTCTCCTCTGAACCCATTATTGCCCTTCCTGATACCGACTGACCTTTCTTCCTCATGACCGATGCCTCCCTTATTGCGGTGGGAGCAGTCCTTATGCAAAAGGACACCAATGGAGATAGTCGCCCTTGTGCCTACTACTCTCGTACTCTTACTGACACTGAGCGCAACTACGACATCTACAATCGTGAACTACTCGCTGTCATTGACGCTCTCGAGGAATGGCACCAGTACCTTCTCAGTACCGCTCACCCTGTCACTGTACTCACCAATCACAAAAACTTAACCTTCATGAAAGCCCCTCAGAAGTTGTCTCGCCGACAAGCTCGCTGGAGTCTCTTTCTCCAGGACTATCATATCGTTTGGCAGAACATTCCTGGCACTGTGGCCTCCCCTGCTGATGCCCTCTCTCGTTGCCACAAGGTTGACACCTCTAGGGATAACATTCATCCCATTCTAACCTCCCCTACGGTCATTTCCCTCCTTGATGCCTCTCTTTCCACTAAGATCACCTCATCCTCCCCTGATGATCCTCTTGTCCTGAAAGCTATTGCCGCCATGGACAAATCCTTGCCTCTCTTCCCTCGGTCTTCCCTTCAGGACTGGACCTTTGACCACCCCCATCTTTACTTCTGTGGTCGCCTCTATGTTCCCCCCGCAGGATGCCATCCTCTCCTTTCTGCCTTACATTCCTCCTCTGCTGGAGGTTATGAGGGTCTCTTCCACTTCTACCACCATCTTAGTCGTGATTCCTGGTGGCCAGGTA
>JBBPKI010000925.1:0-11437 GCA_038089155.1 Nevesoporus exiguus
TCTCCATGCATGGTCTCCAATGTCCCTACTGTCACTCGTCGCCTGTCCCTGGGCATTCGCAAGAGTGGTCTGCTTGCTGAGCGATTCGCATAGCCCATGGCCCATGAACTAGAGGTAATTGCAGCGCCTGACTCACCGAACGAAGGGCTTGACGTACCTTCGGCGGCTCCTTTGGAGCGCTCGGATCACGTTTCAAAATCTTGAGTGACAGCAAGCGACCACGCATAGAGATGCTGTCCAGACGTCTGGCCACTTCTTCCGCCATACGATACACAAACTCCTTCGCTTGCTCGTTGTTCTCAAATCGGATACCATACTACACATCCTCAGCGTCGCTCAGATGCCAGAGCCTAGAACGGAATACGCACATTTATATCGCAAGAAACTGACTTGCGCGGTTTGTCGGATTCAAGTCTCCGATCATCGATCCCGCGGAGGGCCTTAAAAAGCGTCTCTCCGGCGCTCTTTCCAAGCACCTCGCAGAGTTGGCCCTTACCTCGCTTCATCAGCTCGCCAAGGGTTGTCGTGCCCAGTTTCTCCTTCGCTTTCTGGCGCGCAGAATGACCAAACCCGTGCAGGTCGTCGATATCGAGCGGTTCAAGAAATTTTGATACATCTTCGTGCCTAAGATGGAATAATCCAGCAGGTTTCGCCCGGCGCGTGGCAAGACGGGCCAGCTGAATGTTCTCCGCGAGACCAATACTGACTAAAGGGATCATAAGGGGAGAACTGGTAAAATGTAATATACATACCCTCGCATTGGGTAGCTCGTTTCACTTGAGCTCTGATCGTTTGTGCAAGTGTAACCGCGAAATCGTCTGCAGAGAGCGGGGAAACAGACTTCAAACGAGCGATGGCGGAGGACACGTCTATGAGAGCTTCATCGACAGACACAGCCTGGAGATCGTCCGCGTGACGCATCAAAATGGTGTAGAATTGAAGCGACAACGACTTGTACCTAGAGGCTTCAAATTCAATGTGACATCTATCATGCAAGATGGAGTCAATTTACTCACCGCTCGAATTCGTAAGGGATAGTAACTACTTCGGGACATAGCTGGCGAGCCTGCCGCAGACTATAGTGCGGTCAGGGAATTGCTTAACATTACCGTTTCAACAAACGACACTTGCCTCATTCCGTTCTTGATGCCGAACGCTCTTGCCTCATAGCTCGAACTAGCAATCTCACTCGTGCTAGAAGCACCACCTTGATTACCCTGAGAGTGACAAACAACCACGGGTTTCCCCCGAAGTTGGGGCCGACTCACAAGGCCAGCAGAAACGAAGAAACAGTCGAAATCGCAGTGCATGATGACCCTCTCAATGTCTTTCTGTTTCCCCTTGGCTCTGGAAGGAGACCTGAGAACAAACCCTGAGCTTCCCATGCTAAATTCGTCCGTCGTGTTTGCGTGTGAGCCAGAGGAGGCGAGCCCGTTACCATCGCCAGGTAGCACATCAAGTGCTGCATTCTCTGCACGTTCCTGTGCTTCCGCCACGAGACTTTTGAGCTCTGCCTTCCAAGTAGACAAGTGATGCAGACGAGAGTTTTTGTAGAAGTCTTCGATGAAGTCGGGCGCGACGGACGTATGCGCCGCCCTCCACTGAGGATTGGCCATCACGCGTTTAGCAGTTTCATTCGAACGGTGAGCGGCATAGCCCGGGATGCGCGCAGCGTCTTCTTTCGAGCCTGGGTCTGTCATATAGAGGGGACGTGGAGCCCACTCTGAGCCAGAAGACTCCGGCTCCACCCTGACTTCTGTGCTCGGGCCGGCAGTCGCTTCAGAGCCAGCTCCATACGTACCGGACTGTCCAGCCTTGGGCGTAGACGTCACCGACTTCGGCTGAGCAGCTTGCAACTGCAGCGCCGCCTGACCAACCTGTGAGCCTTGAGAAGGTTCAGACCGGTCGCCCGGACGAAATATGTAATTCGTCCAAGGAAGAAGAGATCCAGCGGTGATGCTGTCCAGTATCCATCCAGGCCGGACCACCTTCATATGCTTAAACTCCTTGACTTTGGCTGCAGTGAGCGAACACGTCACGACGTGGGTCCTGTAGTACAGGGTCAAGCGAGCAATGCCGATAACACGACATGCCACACGTACACGGTCGATTTCTTGTCCAGATACGGACGAAAGACGCCCCCGTGCTGCAGAACAAGTCTCCGGATATCTTGCACCGACGGCTTCGTCCACCCATTCACCTGCACCCAAGGTCGATCGACACCTCAAGAAAAACCGTATGGAAGCATACGGGGACGCACGTATACGGAGATTCCTTTAAAGATGTCGCTCTTTTCCTCGCTGCTCGCCTCTACGTCCATGCTCGCGTTCTGGATCTGCAACTTGGCTCTTTTCCGCCGCATATACTCTCCGAAATGACCGAATCGAGATGCCCCGTATATACCTGCATCTTCTTCGGGGCAGTTCTGTACCTTTCGTTTGGTCCCTGTCGCGATCGACGCATCGACGACCTGGAGGTTGTCGGGGCCAAGGCTATCGCGACCGCTACTCTGGAGAGCATTTGCAACGGGGGTATGATGCGTGTCGTCAATCAACATGTCAACATCGTCGTATATCTCCGAGTCTTCCAATGGCTGAGACGAACTGACTGCCAGCGCTTCCGCCATGGCAGTTCCTGATTAACCGGGTGTTGCAGGGGTTTCCTCTGTTTGGCAATATCCTTCGCCATTGTTGTTTGTTTGGCTGGGTGACTAACCAACCAACCAACCAAACAAACAACAGCAGCGACGGAAAAAGACCATTACACGAAATGCTAGTTTAGTCAACAGGTGCTACTAGTGTGGTATCGTCAAGAACCAATGTTAGCCACGACCGTCCGTCTACAGAGACTGGACGACGATCGAAACGTCGTCCAGCCAAGGTTCGTCCAAGTCCACCGTCAACACCTTGGACACCCGCACCGGGTCACCTCCAAGCCCTTCCCAAAGCAACTGTAGGGCCATGTTGTCCGTCGCGCCGCACCCCGACCGCGATTCCACGCACTGCAACCATCGCTCGATTACGCTCCGCTGCGCCTCTCCACAAATGTCCGTAAACCCATCAGAAGCCAAGACGAGGTATTTTCGCCGTCGCTTCGGCGATGCGCCGAGCGGGTAATGCATCACCTCGGGCATGGCAGATATGTAAGGCGGTGACAAATTCCTCACGAGAAACTCTTCCCACGGAGACGTATCGTGACCGCCGGGGAAGAGGTTGTACAAAATGCGCCTTGTAAATTCGGGCGGTTGTTTGAACGGCGTGTCACCAATACCTGCAAGACGTTCATGTAAGCACGGTCAAACGTAAGCGTGTCGAAGAAACCCAACAGGCCGGAAGCCCTGAGATCCAAACTAACATCGGAAGGGCGCAATGGCACCGAGAACGCGGTCGTCGAGGACACATTCGGGCTCCCCTGGGTGCTCGCTCTTCACGCGCTCAACCTCGGACTTGTTGGCACCGTTGTGATTCGTGGTCAACACCTCGATATTCCACGTCCGGCGTTCTGTCTCCGAGATCATTACTTCAAAAACGCATCAGCTAAGGATCTGAGAGAATAAACCGCCTGGCCCACCTCCCTGACAATCGCCCAAATTAGCCAGCCATAGGTGCTCATGATCAGGGTCGACGAGCGCAACAAGGGCGGTGGTGCCATACATACACAACCGTGCCTTCTTGAAATTTTGCCCGCCGGTTGCGTGATCGTTAAGAACGGTGTAGATCTGCTCATCCGGCATATGCCTTACCGATGCCAAACCGCCCGGAAATAACTCCAAGACGTCGTTGGCGATGGCATCGTCAAACGCCCGAATCGCACTGCTGAACATGTCCGCGATCAGCGGCGGTGGGATGACATGCCCACGATGCTTCTGCGTGATCTCCTCGAGAAACTCGCGTACGATGATGGGCATGTGATACGCCGCGTGTGCCACGGTCGCGTCGCCAAGATGTCCTGTAACGAAGCAAAAGAAGAAAAAAAAAGACGAAGCCGCGCGTCAGGTCCTGCCCACAAACCGACCAAGACGAAACCTCGTCGCTCACCATCAAACACGGCCGTAAACGTCCACGTTCGCCCTTCGACCTCGATTTGCTGCAACGCGTACCGATCTTGGCTCTGCTCGCCAGGAAACGGCTGGAAGTTGACCGCGTCGGCGCGCCACCGTTCGCGCTGGGGAGCACCGTCGTAGGGCATGCTTTGCGGGCCGGACGCCTGGGCGAGCTTGGCCCATGCCTCGGACGTGTTCAGACGCGTATATGTGCGCGGCCAGGGTCCGTCTTCGGGTCCGCAGAGGGACCCAGGAATGTCGTCATACCACACTTGGGAGGACGAGGACTGGGCAGGCTGGGCTTGTGTACCCACCACAGAGCCAGCGGACATGATCATCGCGTCGCTGCAGCAGAGACAGTGTGGAGGGCAACGAGGAGGGAAATTGCGGGGCAGCGTAGGGCGTTGTCGTTCGAACGCTTAAAACAGACGGCGCTTGCCAGCCATTACAGGAGGGCACCTGGGACGCCGTTAGGGCGCAGACATATCCAGATTTATTGAAAGCTGCGCGTCCTTGGGTCCTGTGTGCGTGCACGTGGGTTGACCAAGACGTAGGCTCGGAGGCAACCAAGGATAGACAGCCGCCACCATCTGCCACACCGCAACCATAGACGTCGTTCACGCGGTCATTTCAATACCTGCAAGGCACACTCAATACGTAACCTGGCTTGTTGTAATGTTCATCTTGCTACATTAACTACCTACGCGTACTACATTATTTATGATACAGTATGACAAAGGGATACAGTTGCAAAGGAAATTTGAACCGTAGCGACGTCGAAAGTAAAACTTGTCATTGTAATGAATCCGATCTAATTGTGTGGTGTGTCCATGCGGGGAAGAGATTCATTAAATACTTGAGAACGCAAAGGCAACCGTTTCAGTTACGGAAAGGGTTGCGTGATCCGCCCGTGTTCGTTGGCTTTACCCGGTATGATCCGTCAGCCGCTGTGGATGACTGTCGAACTGAGGCGGCATACACCTCAGCATCCGTGGGAGGCCGGGGTGCGAAAGGTTCCCGTCTCGTTAAGCTCGGCTTCTTGTACACCGATGAGCCGATCGTGGTCGAGGAGAATCGAGAGGTCAGCGGGTTCGTCCTCACGGGTTGCCGGGGTTCAGGCCCACGCCGTGGAATCCCGGTTACTTCGGAATACAAAGACGCCCCAGATAACCGCTGGGAGCGGTACGACTCGCAGTCATGCGGTTCCGCGTGCTTGTTTTCACGAGGGGAACTCGTCCTCGAGTACCCATACACGTCAATAAGCTTCTCTAGTTCTCGATTGTGCCGTGCCTCCTCCGCAGCGCGCAGTTTCCAGAGTGCGATCTCCTCGGAGTCCGGACGAGGGTGGCTTGGCGAGTGTCCAAACAATTTTTCACGGAAACGCATGAGACGCAACCTCCAGTTAGACTTGTGGTCAAGCGCTTTCGCAGAGGCAAAAGCTGCCGTCTCCTTTGCGCGTTGCTTCCGTGCGCGGCGGCGCCAGCAATACAAGAACGCAACGAAAATAAACGCACAGCCAAGTGCCATGAGAAGAATTTCCCACCACGCCAAAGGCCGCGTCCTACTTGTCGGTGTCGAGATGCCCGGAATGGATGGAAGTGACGAAGAGCCGGAACTGGATGAGGGAATGGCAACGAGCTCCGCGAGACACACGCCCAAACCAGGGATGACGCTAGTTCCACTACTGCAATTGGCAGCCACACAGGCTCCCCCACGCAGGATTTGACTGGAGCTAGAGCAGGCAAGGCAGTTATTTGGACCTGAACCCGAGCAACTGGCGCAGCTCCCATCGCATGATTGACATGTGAAAGAGGTAGCGTCAAAGTACTGGTTCTGGCTACAAGTAGCCAGGCAACGACCGTTCGTGGGGACTGGCAGATTCTTGTTGCAGCTCGTGCACTGGTTGAAAGCTCCGCCGGAACATGTTGCACAGTCGGGGTGACAAGTGACACACTTGCCAGATGAACTGAACGTGTTCGATGGGCATGAACTGACGCAGGAGCCGCCGGAAGCGAGGAGTCCATTATTGCATGTCAGGCAATAATTGCTGTTTCCAGAGCAGCTACTGCAGGACGAAGAGCATGCTACAACAAGAGTAAGTGAGCCTGCATAGCAACTGCATTGGCGCGGTACTAACCGGTGCAACTGAGATTGTCTGTAGGAGATAGGAAAGTACCTGAGGGGCAATTTGCAACGCAAGCTCCCTGATAAAGAACATAACCAGGCAAGCAGCCTGTGCACTGAGCCAGGTTGATTGTGGACGCAACATTGAAATTCGGAATTTGGCAAGAAGTGCACTTGGGTCCACAGGCTGCAGTTTCGCCGGTTGCTTAGCAGCATCCAAGCACAAAGAGAATAACGCTCACTATCACACTCGTGCTTGTTGTTGTTGGCAATGAGTGATGAACCCTGACAAACGCCACCGCTGTTCGTTTGCACGCAAGTACCGTTGACTGAATACGTGCCAGACGCGCAGATGACGCAATTATTCGATGTGGGCCCCGTACATGTCTGACACTCGGGAGAGCAGGGCTGGCAAGAGGAGCCACCACCGTAACTACCCGTGGGGCATACAGTTCCACTGGAGGTCTGCTGCTTGACAGCATCGCAGAGTGTGCGATCGTTTGCATCTTGAGTAAAACCTGACTGGCAAGTTATGCAGTCACCAGATTCATTTGCACATTCAGCGCAACCGAGCGAACAAACTATACGAAGGTCAAAGAAATGCGTGCAAGAGCTCTATAAATGCACTCACTTTCGCAGTTCCCATTGGAATTAAGGAAGAAACCAGATGCGCACATAGCACACTGAGTACCATTTGACGCCGAGGTCCAACCCGAAAGGCAAGCGCATTGACCATTGGCACCGCACTCCCCGTTGATGCAGTTGCAACTCGATGGAGGATTCGTCACGATCGAAGCAAGGCAAAGGCCGGTACCAGTTATCCCGTCATCGCAAGATGTGCACCCAGAAGGACAAGGTTTGCATGTCGGCCCGAAGTATCCAGAAGCGCACGACTCGCACGAAGTTCCATTGAATCCAGTAGGGCATGTACAAGTACCTGAGGCAGAGCAAACACCATTGCCAGAGCAAGGTGGAGAACACGCAGTAGACTGCAAGTTCAACAGCGAAAGCGTGCCAGAAGCTGACTGAGGAAGTTGGCTGACATCGGGTATTGAGTTCCAGAGGATGACTCGGTTGTTGCTCCCTGCGGAAACTTCTGCCCAAACGTTTCCAGAGAGTGCCAGTGACGATGCTTCTAATGCGGATGCGTTCGTGATCGGAGAATTCGACAGACCAGTGTAAGATCCTTGACCGGAGTAGAGTGTCTGAGGATAGACTGCAATGCCCGGCTGAAGCCGCACCGTTAGCGGCAAAGAAACAGATGACTTTGAACTCGAGTTTGCGAATCCGACGGAAGGAGACAGGGTGGCCGAAGACGACGTTAAAAGGTCATGAAGAAGTTGCGGGTTCGTCGCAGAGGTATATTGCCCAGGAAGTAAGAGCGCCGGAACTGATGCTCCTGATGCTGACAGGGTACTCCCAACTGGAAAAGCAAGGTGAACAATGAGCCTCGGCGCTGCAACGATGACTCACTAGTAGTGTTTGAATAGCCCTGGATGCATTGACCAGCAACGCAGATGACAGAAGGAGACTGCGCGACTTGGGGAGTATGAGCGGAGAACATGAGACCGGGGTGAATTGAATGGCTCTCACCTACAGAGGCCGCAAAGGCAAAGGTGGTAAGGATGCTCGACAACATGCCAAGCCAATGGAAGAATGTAATGAACGTGTAAGAGAGTGGGAAGAAGGAAAGAGCAATGCGCTCCAGTGGGTGAAAACGGGCCTGGTGGACATCCTTTTTGTTGTCTACAGAGAATAAAGAAACGTCGCGCGCCGACCAACGCAGAACAATGGCTATCAAGAAGACAATAACATCGGCTAATCGGCATTGCCATTTTCGGGTCAATACCACCGTAGTTGTACAACGGACGTCGGTAATGACTGTGCTCAACAAGGAACTAATTTCCGGGACGTCGCCGGAATGGAACTGCCAGAGTGGTCGAGACACTCAACAGCGGGTAGTTGGATAGACCACCGAATGGCCCCGGTCTACAGCTGATGGACTAGAAATTGTGCTATATTTTGCTACATGTACATACATGAAAATGGGGTGAGTCATGTCCCTAGAAACCTACGAATTTGCGATACAACAAAACATAGTCCGTGCAAAGAGGGGACGAGAAAGTAAAAAAATAGCCTCGCTGAGAATACGAAGCGGCATGACGACGACCCCAAGTCGACATAGACTAATCACCTGCAGAGACGAGCAATGAGCATACAATCTTTACGAACTCGCAAATGGTTCATCAGTGAAAGGAAAAAGGCAATACATGTTTTCCGCAGCCAAATGCTCGGAACAGGTCTGATAGGTATCATCCTTGATGAAAGCATACGAGAACGTCTACTCACCAAGATCACCGCAAAGTGACGGGCATCGGCGGCATAGCCGTAGGTACAGGCTTCCATCTCAAACGCGCCGGCGAGGGGGTCTCATAGTCCCAATCTAGCTCTTCTTCCACATTGTCTTCACTATCAGATCCATCGGCATCTTCCACATACACGCCAACGCCGACACCCTCCTCCGGTTCCAGTAATACTTCTCTGCCTCCGTGCCGCTCTCTGAGTTGGAGTTTCTTCAACGCTGTAACCAAATCGTCGGCGAGTGTCGCTCTGTTCGGTGGATCCTCCCGAATCTGTTCCCAGCCTACTGGAGGAGATCCGGGAGGAGATATCAGGAAGTTCTTTTCTAATGGCGGAGGCCTCAAGAAATTATCGTCCGACGGCGGCGAGCGAGTCAATAATGGGCTCCTATCAGCACGGAAGACTCGTAGAGTGGTCGCCGAACTAAAATGAGTGAGGAGATGAACACCAACAAAGCAAACATCTTGCTCACCTATGGCTCGGTCGAATAAGCAATGGATCACAATTCCGTTTCGCTCGCTCTGCGGCATCTTCGTTATAATAGACCACAATTATACGTGAAAAGCAAGACAGTGGCGCCCATTGATTTATTTCGCCGTACATGGAAAAGAAGTCACGGAGTGCTTCAAGGATGATGGGCTGGAAAAAGTCTTGGGGCACCTGGGTGATGAGAAGGGTATTTGTTGACTCTGGTCCCTTTGATGGCGCACGCATGGATGAGTCGACCGAGATGATGGAGATCGAGGGCATGGCAGTCAGTTGGCCGTTGGCAGTAGTTGGGTTGTGCGGCCAGCTCTGCCTTATACCTCTCCTATCGCTTACGTAATGAACCCTCAAATGCACTGCCGAGTGTTCTACGAGACGCCCGCAGCATCATGAGACCCTCGGCTGTGTCCCCTGTCTTGGTCGCTGTGTTCTCGTTCACGAAATGTGCAGTGTTGTGGTGCGGTTGTATTTTCTGCTCGGAATGCATTAGAGAACCTAGGCCAGTGTCTCGCCTCTTGGCGTTGCTATGTCACTTCATTCTAGACTCGGCGCGCTATCAGATGATCGCGATTGGTTTAATACAAGATTGTTACACCGCTGCCGCTATCGTGGTATCAAGACCTCTGAAATTTGACCCTGACAGTACCCCAGAATGTTGAGCTCTAGCCTCGTCAATCTGATCCAACCTGCATCCTCTTCTGCACTGCATCTTGTTTCTCCTTGAGGGCCTGCGTCCGTTCCTCCTTGGAAGCATCATAAGCGACAGTCACCTGATTGAAACTGTGGAACGATTGACATCAGGCTGTGCAAATAAGGTTGCTGCGCTTACGGGTTATCCGGAGACTTCTGGAATTGCTTGTACAAGATATCCTATGAGATCGGTGCCGTTAGTGGACTATGATCCACTGAGCAAGCAGTACGAGCATGTGACTGACGAGGTATTGTTGTAGCCGCAAGCCAGGATGCTAACGAAACGAGGTCAACGCTACGCTACGATCTCGAGGCAGGTACTCACTTCGGCCTTGACGTTTGGAAGTTCTCTCTCTTTGTAGGCTTCAAAAGCAGCCTGTACATTATGAGCATTTTGAATGGCGTGAAAACTAGGACTGAACAGACCTTGAACCTCCGCTAAGGTATAAGAGGTGAATAAGCATGAATGTGACAGACGTCAACGGCCACGAACCTCTGGATGCCTCTCGATATCGGCAGCCTGTTGACCAACACTTGCCTTATCCATCTTTGCAGTGACAACTTCCAGAAGATCAAGTGCATTATCGATTCCAGTTGCTGCATAGCTTTCCACGTTCTCAGGAAGGTTCGGCTTCTCTGATTCCTTCCCGAGCCCCCCACCCGCGGCGATTGCACCGGGCCCCGCAGGTGTGGCAGTCTTTGGAGTCTTTTTCTCTCCAGCCTTGGGTGTCTTCTTGACCTTTGGTGGGGCAGTTGCCTCTTCCTCTGCAAGCAATCGCGCGTTCTCGGCCTTGCGTGCTAGTTCCTCGCGGCGCTTCGCCTCCCGCTCCTCTTTCCCTTTGTTGGACTTGGCACCTTCAGTCCACTTCTCGGCATCCTTGCGTTCCTGAGGTCATGCAGGATTTATCAGCTGTTAAAGAACAGTGGTGACGAGAACAGCCTGCCTTCTCAGCCGCCGCCGCCTCTTGTTTCTTGGCTTCGTTCTCCGCCTTTTTCGCACGGCCGCCTTCTTTCTTTGCGTTACCGCCCTTGGGAGCCATGACTTGCTATAGCTTCGAGGACAAGCTGTGAGACGGAGGGTGTATGTCGGCCGCACGTCGGATTACGGAAAGAGACGTAGCAGCTGTGCAATGACTCGGATCTAATCTAATCGGGTCAGTTCACACTGCCACAGCTCTCGATCATACATAAGGCCTGTACTGTTTCTAATTTTTGAGTTCCCTCTACGGCACCGCTCGGGTGCAGCGTCTTTCCATATCTCTACTTCTCGTCTTTTCCAGGTAGCCCTTAGACCAACTCCACAGCAGCATGGGTGACTCGGCAGTGAGCAAGTGGGCTGCTGGCGCGAGCTGTGAGTGCGATAAGACAATTCTCGGAACCGCCTCCTCACGCGCTTCCCGGAACAGATGGGCCCGTACTATCCCAGACCGATATCTACCTACTCAACACCGAACTTCAGCTACATCCGATCCTGCAAGGGACAGACGGCGGCTTCCACCTTATATTCAATCTCGTCACCGGTGCGACGCGCTGTGATCCTATGTGACCGACTATATACTCATCTCTCTTTACCAGGCTCCACGGGGGGATTCAACAGCGAGGCTAGAGATCGCGATATCCCTTTCACCGCCAAGGACGAACCTGCCACACTACCTCGCGTCACGGATCTCATCATCATCACCGAACTTAGCCCATGGTGCACGATCGTCCACAACGATCGCGGCGTGACTGGTG
>JBBPKI010000926.1:0-16442 GCA_038089155.1 Nevesoporus exiguus
TCGCTCACGCATTACCTATGGTCCAAAGGGTTGGATCCTGACATGTACGCGCTACCTATTCACTCTGCGCTGATGGATTTGATCGGACAGTTGCTCCTCGTGTTGTGTTTTTTCCTAGTCTCCTTCCTAGGCGTAACTCTATAGAGATGTATTCTCACCCTTTTTCTGATCACGTCGGCGAATCGATGTTTAATGTGATACCCCAAATCGTGAAGCGCGTGACTCGACTGTCGGACGAACGCACGCATGTATATGTGCAGGTCGTCTCAGTCGGACCGGGACCCGGATGACATTCTCGACTCGTTCTCCTGAGTGCACACCGATCATAACGCTGTAATTACGCGCAGCCCTGCACTCGAATCATCCAAACGAATGGGTTTCCATCCCCAGCATTCAATCTAGCCAGGCAGCAGGGCATTACCTTTCACTGGCAGGCTGATGCTAGGTCACGCTAATCGACTTGAGTTGGCAGCCGAGCATACTACCGCGCTTGGCAAAAAATACGCACACCGTCACACACAAACGTTTCCGATAGAGGAGATTCGTTTTACGTTGTGAGTTGTTTCGCGGGCTCAGAGACCATGAGATCAATAGGATAGCCCTAGTTACGTGCTGACCTCCAACCATTGGCGCCCACGAGGTGACACGCCTAATCTACAGGTTTACATTATATAGGTACAATATATCGCACTCGAAGACACAAGACAACAAAAGTCTGGCCTGTCAAGACACGTCGAGTTCGGGATCCATCGGTGTCATCGGTTCTTGCCCCGACTCTGCCTCTACAGCAGTATCGAGTTCCACGTCCGTCAAGTCCTTTTCTTTTTCTTTTTCCTTCTCTCTTTCCTTCTCCATTTCCTTCTCCATTTCCTTCTCTCTTTCCCTTTCTTTCTCCTTGTCTTTCTCCGTCACCGCCCTCGCCCTCGGCTTGCGTGGTTTTCTCGTTCGCGACCTCGCAGCCCTGGCTGTCGTCACCTCCCCGTTCTCATCTCCATTCTCGTCCCCCTCTTCTCTCGCAGCGACGGCAGCTGCCCGGCTCCTGGTCCGCCCCCGCCCCCTCCTCCCCGCGCCTCTCGACCGACGCGACGCGACCGACGTCCGCCGGGTACTCACCGACGCACTAGGCTCCACATCCACGTCATTCTCTCCATCAAAGTACTCATTCCGCGCCGTCGTCCTATCGCTCCGCCTCTCCCCCGCCAACGCCGTCCCCCTCTCCTCGTCCTTCTCCTCCTGCGTCCGCTCCTCATCCGCAAGGAGCCCCTCGAGGTCGGGCGGTATCTCCTGCATCGCCACACTCGGCGCACCTTGCAGGTACCTCAACTTGTTCCGGATCCCGATCGTGATTTTTTGCAGGGACGCGGGCGAGTTTTGGTTCTCGACGTGACCTGTTAGGGGTGGGTGGAGTTTCCACTGCGAGTCTCGAAAGAAGGGATCGTAGACCGTCGCCGGGAGCTCGTCCGGGATCTCAGCACCGACGAGGACGGCAGTCTCGTACGCCCAGCACCGACTGACGTTTTTGATGGTGTACCCACCGCCACCGAGCACTAACAACGGCACGTTGAATTTGCGAACAAAGTTGACGCACTCGCCGTGTGCGGCGATGGAGAGGTTGAATGCGCCGAGTCTGTCACAGCCCAACGAGTCTGCACCACATTGGAGGACGATCGACGTCGGACGGAAAGCGGTGACGGTGTCCTCGATGACGGTCTTGAACACAGTGAGATACATCTCGTCGTCGACGCCGTCCTGTAGGGGTACGTTGAGGCAAAAGTGTTTGCCGAGGTTGGCGCCGTTGTCGTCGAGCTTGCCTGTCCCTGGAAAGAATTCGCCAGTGTACTTGTGGAAAGAGACGGTCATGACACGATTCGAATGGTAGAACGCGAGCTCCACGCCATCACCGTGATGTATGTCGATGTCGATGTAGAGCACCCTTGGATGATATCTGGGACAGAAGTTGAAGGCTGCGACACAGCTGGAGTTTGTTCCTCTTACCTAAGGAGCTCTAAAATGGCGAGCACGATATCGTTAACGTAACAGAAACCACTTGCTTCCCCTCGTTTCGCATGATGGAGGCCACCTGACCAGTTGATCGCAGTGTCGCAAGTGCCAGCACACAGCTTTCGTGCACCAGCGAGCGATGCACCTGCATACATACGACAGAATTCATACATGTCGGAAAATATAGGACAATCTTCGACGCAGTTGAACGTATCGATCAAATGTCGCATGTCGTTTTGACTGCCCGGAGTTACCCTGTGTGATTGCGTTTCGCCGTAGTATGCCATGCTAAAGCCGGAACGCTCACCTCGACAAAAATTCGATATAGTCATGGTCGTGATACATCTCGAGTTCCGCTTGCGTGGCCGGGCGCGGGTTATAAATGTGGTGAATCTGCTTGTCCAAACCGTAGCCCATGACGAGCGCATTCGTGAGCGTCAACCGATGCGGCTTCATCGGGTGTCGTTCCTAAACAAAAAAGCATGTCATGACTGACCTCATCCCGCACAGGGGTGATCTCGTGTGCGTACCCCATAATGATACTCCCCTACGCCTTTTGGGAAAAAGTAGGACACTATTGGACGAGAATGGGGCTTTTCATTTCATTTCAAGCTTCGACATGTCGTCTCGACTAGCGTGGACTTACGTTCACGTATTCGGTGATGGGTCGGGCCGTTCCGTGAGGCCCTCGGTCATCAAAGTAAGCGTCAGCCGAAAAGGTCGTGGATTGAGCGCTTCGAACCATGTCGGTGACAACTTAGACCGGCGAGAGAGTTGCAAACGACGGAACGCACGTCGGCGGGCTGTCTATCAAAAGTCGTGCACGCAGGGCCGAGGTTTGGAAGGGAAATTCCGTATGAGCAGCCCTGTAAATTACAGAAAGTTCTGGACTGCCTTGACTTACCTCGCAGCGTATCCCTGATGTTGGAGAAGGAAGGAAGTAATGGAGAGAGACTTGCCAGTGAACGTCAAGCTTATGTAACGTACAAGCGCCTTTCGTAGGTTCTCTTCATCCGTCATGAAAGCCTTTCTTTCGACGTGTATTCTCGCGCTGTTGCTTAGCACGGCTTATGGCTCGTCAGGAGACAGGTCCACCGACTTTCAAAACTGCGTCTCGACGTGCTATGGTGATCACTGTCACGCCTGGACAACTCTCTCGCTCGATCTCCGCTTGACGCGTTGGACGTGCACGGACGACTGTAAATACCGGTGCATGCACATGCTCACAGACAAAGCTATTGCTCTTGGTCAAGATATTCAGCAATACCACGGGAAATGGCCTTTCTGGCGCTTCCTCGGCATGCAAGAGCCGGCTTCCGTCGTGTTCTCCCTCTGGAACATGTGGTTCCACCTGCAGGGTGCTCGCCAGATTCGTCGAAGAATACCAGAAAGCCATCCATTCAAAAGATATTATCTCACTTGGGCCTACGTGAGCGTCAACGCGTGGATATGGTCGGCGGTATTTCATACTAGGGGTAAGGTGCTTGTGTTCGGTTCCCTTTCTGTCTGACAAGCGCGCAGATTTACCGCTCACCGAGAGGCTGGATTATTTCTCTGCTGCACTGGCTATTCTCTACGCGCTCTATTATACCGTCATCCGCACAGCAAGCTTGTATCCTCAGCCATCCAAACCCGACAATGGACGCGCACCCCTACGTTTCGGGTGGTCTACATTGTGCATTTTTGCCTATCTGTCTCATGTCACGTATCTAAGCGTACTTCCACGATTCGACTATACGTACAACATGGCCTTCAACCTCGTTCTCGGAATCTCTCACAACATACTTTGGTTATTATATTCCCTCCCGGTCCCGCTGTTCCGACGATTTCCTTATACATCCAAGACACACTATCCACGCCATATCTACAAGGCAGCCGTTTTTGTTCTTTTGACCACAGCTGCGACAGCGCTTGAGCTTTTCGATTTTCCACCCCTCGGTCGTGTCTTGGATGCGCACGCCCTCTGGCATCTGAGCACGGCTCCCATCGCCAAGTTCTGGTACGATTTTCTGATCGAAGATTCCCAAGACGAAGGCTGGCGGCCGAGCTAAAAGTAAGTATGACATGATGCATAATTATATGGCTCACTAACTAAATGTGTTCTATTTAAGGGATTCCGTTGCTCTCTACACTGCCTACCTGAGGCGGCCGAAACCTATCCAAAATTACACCAGAGTTCCTGTTCTGCGCTTGCGCTCCACTATCAACAACGAGACTGTCCAAAAACACATCAGCATTTTCATCCAAAGAAACAAGTCCGGGAAAGACGAACGTATAATTACGTCTAACGATTTGCTCACTGAATTGTCGATCTCCAAGTATGTGTGTTATGATACCATCCCCACGAAGAAGTGTCGTTTATGCTGGTGAAACGTTGCAAGTGGACGTTTGATCTTGGCGCCTTCTTCTGCCCTAAAAAGCTGCCTTGCGTGTCATTCGAACGTCCCACCCAACAGCGCTCGTCGCACTCACCTCTAATTCACTGTTTACCACACTCCATGCAAACATGTTTCCCTCGCTGGCTTCGAACTGCCACCGGCTATTGTGTGTTCCATTTTCCCATAAGCATTTCCCCGAAGGATCACTTGAAGTGAGGAGCAACACCAGCATTCTCACCTTTCCCCCGGTTTAGGCCCCTCGACCTTTTTGACCCACTGCTCTGCGGGTATCAGCGCCCCACCGCGTAGGCTCATCGCGACAGGCTTGTCCCCTTCGTTCCGAATGTTCCCTGTGAGCTCGTACATGCCCGTACGCGGATCGAGTCTCTGCACGGTCGTCAGATGGGGCTTCCACTCCGGTGTCTGGATGTCGTAGTAGATCACGTCGGTCGCATTGGACACGGTCGTATTGAGCATGCTTGCCGTCGTGAGCGTGAGTTTCTGGGACATGGCGATATGGCGAACGTTGGCGCTGGTGTCTTGGCGTTCCTTGAAGAAGGAAGCTCAGGTCCGAGGTGGAGGAAAGGCGGGCGTGGCATTCCACGCCAATGCAACCGCGTTTATATGCGTGATGACGCAAAACAAGAGCGCCTGAGGTCCGACGGGCGGACATTCACATCATTCATCGCTGCACGTCCATTCCCGAGCGTAGGTTCGAGGAAGAGATGGACGGTGGTGAGAAGAAAGCTTGCACTTTTTTTCCCCTCGGCTTCGAACGTGCGGTAGTGCCCTTCCTAGGCACTTGCATCCTTTCACCCACAGCCTATCCTTGCGCCGGGAACGCGTTCATCATACATATTCCGTAATACTTGGAGGCGCTTCCCTCCAGTGGTGGAGTACTCCGGGATATGCCTACCGTTTTGCTTTTTGACGGATAATGCGTGTTCTTTAGTCAGAGGATGATGGACCGGACAGGCATGCTTTTTTACTTTCGCAATACTGAGCAGGCGTGTGGTGAGAGCACGATATCGCCGCGAACTGCCGTGCTTCGGCTGTTTCAGGAACGTGATCATCTAGCCAGTTTATTTTGTTCTCCAGAGACCGTGGAGCAGGCACCAAACGGCTTGACGGTACTACAGGGTAGTAACAGCAACCGCTAAACTATCCCAAGATGTCCACAGGCGTTCCGAGTCGCCATTCGTGAGAACATCGCTCGCTCGTCTTCGTTTGGAAGACCCGTGTAGAAACCCCGTAGAGAATGTTCTCTGACCGAACGAGATAGGACATAAGAGAATGCTTAGCAACTTGTACCACAAACCAGAACACCATACGGTCTGCGCATAGATTGCGACAATTCGTGTCTCGAGCTTCTATTCCCGTTTGACAGACGTGCGCGCGTGAGAGGTTAAACCGCGATACACGATATATTCCCGTATGCCCTTTCACGCGCGTCACACATACATGACAATCGGCGACATTCTGATAACAGATGTATTCATAAGTATCTATGAGAGCCGAGCGCGGACAGAAGGGGTACTTGAAACCGACAGTGCTAATCGATCGAGGCGTTCGGGATTTTCTCGTGCGAAAACTATATTTAATAGACCGACCGCTGGAATCAAAGACCAAGTGTCGATTCATTATAAATAAAAGACATACCACGGCCACGACGGTGCCATCTGAAAGGGTCTCTTTGCGCGGTATGAGTTTGTACCTGAACAGTCCTGGTAATACCATTCTCCACAACGCCCAGTACACGACCGCAGCCAACATCGCGCCGATGCAAACGAGGCAGTACCTGGCGTATGTTGCAGCGTCATCAGCGCGTACGTTAGCGTCCACCGTTCGTCCTTCGAAAACAAGGCGAATGCGACACACAGGTAGTATGGTAGAGGAGGCGTGTCTCCGACGCCATTCGTCGGAGGCAGAAATGGTATCACCAAAACTGCCAGACGTCGCGTAGGTATCACGAAGAAACCCGTGAAAAATGAACGACACGCACGAAGAACTGTCGCAGCGAGATAGAACATCGCGAGAGGCCACCAGACTACGACGTGCCTTGGTCAGCGCCAGTTTCTCAGAGCGAGATCTTCCTACCCTTGAAGGGTCTGGGAATATCAGGCTTCTTCCAACGCATCCAAAAGAGACCCTGTGCAAGGCTTGTCGGCACGTGGAAAAGGAATGTGGCGCAGGGAATAACAACATACGATGACAACGAGCAAGTTGATAATTTGACTTGAATATCCTTGGATGTCTAGTATAAACGGACACGCGACGTCCATGGCAAGCCCAAGGATCACGATGACCTATGCTCGCAGCTCGTTCGCCGTGCTATCTACAGATAAATACGATTGTACTCACAGAGGGAATCAAGTGAAGGAGAAGTCCAGGTAGGGGTGCCTTTCCTGTAGGCCAATTCGAAGCCCAGAACTTATTGCCAAATGGAAGAGGAATCCCTTCCTTGGCGAGCTCTTCAGAGTTATGCCGCGTGATTGGTGTCGAACATGGCATGGGGTAAGACATATGCTCACCCTGGTTAACACGGGCAGAAATAAATGCCTATTCATTTTTATGAGCGATAAACGGAATGTCAGAGAATGTATCAACACGGACGCTGGTTATGACGCCCTGTGATAACGTTAGTATGCTACTCGGTATCGGAAGAAAATATCGACTCTTACGCCTAGCGCACTACGTGGTCGAGTGAGGCGACCAGTAGAGCCAGAAAGCAGAGCGGAGGCATTTAATTAATAACATAGGATCACGGGATCACTTAGCCTACCTGAGCGCTACAAAAGCACTCAACGCACGCTCTGCTGCAGTCCCAAAAACATTTCTGAAAAACAATGACGTCACAGTCACACCAGAAGACTCGATCTCTTCCTATCACGGGTAACAGCCACCTTGGGACAACATGGACTAAGAATTGAAGTGAGGCACGAACCTTTGTCACCGCACTGAAATATGCGATGTTGGCGAGGACATAAAGAGTGGCACAGATACCCAATCCGAGGGGTCCTGCAATTTTGAGCGTCCGTACTGGATTTCGGACGTTGTTTAGCACGGAATTGACGCCAGACCAGCCACCGTATGCATTTAATACCTTGAAGGTTGCTGTCGCGTACTGCACACAGTTGCCCCACGCAATGCACATCGTCGATAGAAAAACTTACATCACCGCTCCTGCGGGAGCTGCCCACAAACCCATCCGCGAAGCTGGCTCGAGGGTTAGTGATGCTAGTTTCGCTTGATAACACTACCCATCCTGTCATCACAACAAATAAAAGAGTAATGATCTTGAAAATCGACAATAGCTAAGATCCCGTGTTGTTAAAGGGTGTAGGAACCGACAAGATGGCCACACACGCACGTTCATAATGTGTACACCAATACGTGGTGTGAGACTGTGAAGAAATGCCACAAAAGCAATCGCTGAAGCTATGTTCAGATGGATAGTAATCTGGTGGAAGCTAGGTGAAAACATACTTCCAAGAGCGATACCACGTTCTGACCAATTCGACGCGACTATTCCTGCAGAAACGAGAATACTATTGATGTTGAGACGTTTGTGACGTTGAACTGTCCATAGGGCCACTTACTTGCTTGCAAAGACCTATGTACAGAGAACGTTAGCTAGGCAGGTGCAAACACATCCCAGCCGCGCTCACGATACACCCATTCGCCCCAAATCCAAGCACAATCGTGTTTGCTGCAAACGCCACCGTAGCAAGGTACTTAGGTCTCGGATAGGCAGCTTCCAAATAGACCTTCTCCCCACCGCTCCATGGAAGCATGGTCCCAAACTCGAGCCAGATGAATAACCCGCAAAACGAAAGGACAAGTCCGAGAACCCAGAGCGCAAGCGATGCCAAAACAGAGCCCACGCCGCCCAGAATCGAGGACGGCGCAGAGAAGATGGAGGTACCAATGACGCTACCGACAATGATCAGTGTGCAAGAAGTGACACCAAGACGACGACCAAGCCCTCCAGCAGTGTCTACGCGCAGGTCATTTGAAGTGAACCAAAAGTTGTTCGCGACGGAGTGACTCGTTGACATACCTTCCTCGAAGGAGAGTCCACTGAGTCCCACACACTCGACAGCTGTGACTTCCTGGATGGGTCGCTCCTTACCAAAGTTTTGATTCAAGCTATCATCACCGTTCTCTTCTGTCTTCGTAAAACCAGCCCATAGGCAAGTCCTAATCATGATGGACAAGGGAGGAGACGAATTGTCCCGCCAAGAATGTCTCACTGGCTGGAACGTAATTTAAGGACTGGCAGGGGTTCGCATAGACTCTCACCATGAAGTGATTTCGAAACGGTAGCAGTAATAGTAGGGTGAAGACCTGAAACGCTGCCATTAGTTCTTGGGGGATCATATTGGTTTCACGATGTGTTCTATCTGCAACATACATACCTATCTTGGTTGATTCTATTTTGAAACGGTAGTGTTCCGTTAGTCCATTTATGACAGTTATTTTTGCCTCGGTGGTTCCAGCAATGTCGCAAGCTACAGCTGACTGTTACAACTGTAGAACAACCTAGACGTGAGAGTCTCCTACCGATCCCTCTATTGAGGGTCAGTCTCCAATAGTTCGGTGAAGTTAGCATTAGAACGACTTTCAACGTTATAGAAGAACTGAATACGAATATGGCCGCGGATGCTGCCTTAAATGATCGAAGTAAGGAAATGATCCGCGCTGCTACATAGCTGGCCAGCACTAGTGCCAGCCTAGGCCTCTGCAGGAGCACGATGTGCATGTCGACAATGAAGAATTTGTTGTTGAACGCGATCATGCTGTCTGTCAACAGGACGAAGCCTTCATAGCTTGTCAGACTCGGAGTCGTCATTTAATGCATCGTTGTCAGCATCATGTATGGGAGGCCGTTTTCATGTGCTGTTCATGTGTTCATGGACGGGAGGACGGGACAATGAAAAGGGACAAGAAGTCATAAACAACTTGGCGAGAGGAAGAAAGGAATCAGCTTGAGCAGTTGAATTGGTACAAGACAGGAGGGAAAGACAAGTGAAGGTGCAGTGCGTAACGCGACACCGCGCGGTGTCCATAAAAGGAAATATAATGTATGTAGTGTAGACTATAGCACTTGTATGCATGACAATGGGCTGATCTCCAACAGACTTCGAGATCTGGAGTTCACGATCTGAAGAGCGAATGGCGTTTAAGCGTTTGAAGAGGGGAAGAAGTTGGCCTCGAGACCGTACAGCAACATGCGCTTGCGGACGAAGTCTATGGAGGTAATATAGGTGCAGTCGGACTCATCAACGACTCCAGCACCGCCCGTAAGCAGGCCGGCAAGCCTGCCTTTGCAATCGACAACACAAGAGCCAGAGTCGCCAGGCTGGGAGAAGGCTCCAGACTTGTAGTCGCGAGGCAAGACGGCGACCTCCTTCGACACCTTACCAGCCTCGCCTTTGAAGCAGTACCTGGTGAAGGAACGGACGGTGTTGAGGCATCCGACAGTGAAGCCCGAGGCGCCGCCGGACTTGATTACCATAATAACGGGGTTGTTCTCGTAGTCGCAAGTCTTTGTGTCGGGCTTCCACATCTCCTCGTCCGGGATGGTGCCGTAGAACTTGAAAAGACGGTCTACCGGATATTTGAACAAAGAGAGGTTGGCAGGACTGGGGCACATTCCACTCGTGAACTCGTCAGCGGTGATGGCGATGGCGTTCCCGACGAAGTTGGTCGAGTCGACCTTGAATTTGTCGATCTCAATCACGGCCCAATCTTCAGTGAACCCTTCCTCCCCGACGTTGAAAGAGATGGCGGGGGACAGAACGACGTGGCCGAGGACACGGTTCTTCCGCTCCTTCCAGTCTCTGGAGACGTCCGCGAGGAACGTCTTGAGATCTCCGATCGCCTTCCTCGCCTTCTTCAGCTGGGACTGGACCTCGTTCCGCTCCACCTCAGCGTCCTCCACCCCCAGCTGCTCAGCAGCCTCCAACCGCCTCCCGAGGTACTCGACGGCGATTTCATGGCCGCCGATTTCGAACTCGATAACCGCGATGCGTTTCTCGATGGCGGGGTCGCTAAAGAGTGAGACCTTCCTGGGGGGCTGACTGGAGTTGCCTTGCTGGTAGAGCTCATTTCTGTCCTCATCAGGGTGGATGACGGCGTGTCTGGCTGTCACGAGGTAGATCTTGCCGGGGTAGCGAGGGTCGGAGATGAAGAATCCCCCGGTTCCTCCGATGGAGAGACCGAGGGTAGTGGGGAAAGGTTCCCGGACGCAGAGAGTGGCGTTGGAGATGGCGGGTGGCTTGTACATCTTGGCGGAGAGGAAGACCTCCGATTCGCGGATTTCGATATCAATGTCGCGAATACCGTGAGCAGAAAGGATACCCTTGCAGTGAGTTGCGACCCTGATGCCAATCTCGGCAGTGAGGGAGCCAGGGAGAACTCCCACCCATATGATAGCGGGAGGGGAAGGGTCATCAGTGTACCCCATGCGAACGGGGTCCAGACTTGTCCACTTCACCCCCTCGGCGTCCAAATAGCTAACCATAGCGGGAGCGACCGTAGCCTCCCAGATCTCCCGGAGAGGGTGGAAGCCGAGAGGACGAGCCTCCTTTGGAATAAAGTATGCTTCTGGGCCCCTCGGCTCGGCCCAGACGTCGGTGCTTGAGCGAGCGACCAAGCGGGGTTTAGAGGGAATGCCGTAGTAGTAGAGTTTGGCCTCGGCAGGCGAGGGAGGGTATGGAGCAGTCGGAGCGTCTGAGTCAGGGACAGCATGCTCTGACAAGAAAGAATCGTTGACGGTGGCCATAGCAATGCAAGTGTATGATGGAAAGCAGGACGTTTCATAGGTCCAGGCCCCTATCTGTGAGGGTGCAGGTTGAAATCCCGCAAGACCAGCCACAACAGTTGGAGAGGCGGAACGTGAAAAAAGAGGGACTACAATGAGCTTAGGGTAAGAGGCACGTAGGGCAGATTAAGGGGTTCGCCATAGGGACGAGTGGGTAGGGCACGGAGTACAAGCGCGGGTTTGTATTATCCATATCTGCTGTCTCACTAGGGCCTGAGTGGGATCAGACTGCAGCATCGGATATACTACAATCGTCATCAGCGTTTCTCGAACCAGGAGCTTCGCTATTAGTACTTTCATTCGGATCAGCATAGCGTATTGCATCGTTGCTGAGGACTAAGCGCGCGGGGTGGCTCCCACAACTCCATCCAGAATCACCAGCGATGAAGTCACTCCAAGCAAGTTTCAAGGTCAAAGAATCTGCAGGATGACTGGATGAACTCGAGTTCTACAGCTTCGGTCTTCTGCTGTACGCTCGGCTTCCAGTCAAACCACACGTGCACAGTATGCTGTATGTCGGAAGACTTTGGATTGTGTCTCCGATAAAAAAAAGACTTTCGGCACAGGCAGAGCTGGGACTGGTAGCTTTGATGGTGCCGATTTGGGGCGTGCCTGCAACAGAATCAAATCGATGCTGCTTGCTGTGGCGGCGAGGTATTCCATCACCTCTGCTTTCAATTCTCCCTGACGATATGACCTGCAGCTTAGCCAAGAGTCAAACTTCACGACAACCAGAGTCGAGGACTCCTACCTCCGTGATTATCGCTTTCAATGCGTAACGTTTATTAGTTGATCGTCTAGCAGGATAGTACGCGGGAACTCATCATTTCTTACCCCAATCCTGAATGCGAGGAGCAGCGTGGCAGTCACTTTCATGACGTGCCCTCTCTCTCGGGCTCGGCAACGCATACGGATGAGAGCAAGGAAATGATCATTACAAGTATGAAGTCGATTCTTCCGCATTTTCTTGCCGAGGTTGCTCACGTCAAGATAGGCATCCGGGCAACGGATCTTGCTGTTGGTCTTAGACGAATACCAGTTGGTTTCTACGCTGCGGTGCAGCACAGTGGATGCGAATGGAGAACCGAAAACAAGTCTGATTCATTGAATAACAATGTCGTTATCTGGGATGGGTTTATCCCAATGTGAGGCTCCCGATCTTCCATTCACCCTAATCCTTACGGATGTCGTGCATCTCAGTCCGTCTAACCCCTCTGCTACTATTTGTCTTGGGATATATGCATCTTGCGAGTTCAAGCCCATGCTAGGTGATGGGGAGCAATTACGAAAAGTGACTGTCTCCGTGGAACAACTGCTGAACCGCTGCGGATCAGGTCTTCGTAAGTAAAATAAAGCTTCGATATCAGCCGGGGCACTCACCCGATGAAGCGTTTATCTTCTTCCCAAAAGACGGGGATACTGTGTCCCCATGCTCGTCCATTTTTCTGACAGTCAGACGGTGGAAGCGCGAGAGCGGTGATTTATTGGCACCAAGGCTTCTTGACTCTCGCCGTGTAAGTGTTTATTTTACATCGACGGAACTTTCATTGTTCAGTCTGTTTTACAGCAACCTACGGAATTGCTTAGCCAGCTAGAAGAGGCGACTAATCAGGGCCATAGCGCTCTCTCTCGTTACCGAAACCATGAGGATGAACGTGATCTTGAACGTTCCATCAATCATTTTCAGCACGCGCTCAATATTTGTCCATTCGGTCACCCTTGTCGCGCGGCCGCAGAGTCAAACCTGGCGATGGCAAAGTTTATCCATTGTCGGGTTGCCAATACCAATACCTCTTTCGACGTTCCCCTTGTCTTGTATCGCAATGTACTTACCGCCCGTCCTATCGGCCATCCCGATCGGCCATTTACATTGGTCCATCTGGCCACCGTTCATTTTGCACGTTTCGAGCAGCAAAGGGACGGGTTCGACGTGACACAGGCAGAGGCACTTCTACTTGAGGCAATGGACCTCAGCTGTGCAGAGAGTGCTAGCAGACGAGCTGCATATTTCCTACTCCAGCTGCAGACAGTGGACGATGTTCAGGAGAGTAGACGATTATCCGTGGGGTGGGATTCTGCACCAGGCATAACAGGTGACGATCTGTGGAATGCTAGTGTCCAGCTGGTGGGGCGATTCGAGCGGTTCGGTGATCTAGCCGATCTGCAGCAAGCAATCTCACTGCTAGATGGTGTCGTTCGATCTACTTCAGTTTGGGATCACACACACCTCTTGGGTCTAACAGGTCTCGGTGCTGCATTAGCTCACCGGTTCGAGCGGCTCGGGGAACTGAGGGACCTGGAGCGGTCAATTTCAGTCCACAGGGATGCTGCTGGCTTTACCCCTAACGGCAGCCCTGACAAGCCCCATCGTCTTTCTCATCTTGGCGGCACACTCGCCCTGCGCTTCCAGCACCTTGGGCAGCTGAGAGACCTTGAGGAAGCAATTTCAAACCTCAGGCATGCTATTGATCTTTCCCCTGTTGGTGACCCCGTTTGTCTCAACCACCTCGGTATCTCCCTCCTCTCTCGTTTTCAACACCTTGGAGAGCGGAGTGACCTCGAAGAATCAATTTTGAGACTCAAGGATGCTGATAATCTTACTCCTCATGGCCATCTTTACAAATCCATCTGCTCGGCCAACCTTGCCGTCTCTCTTCTCACTCGTTTCCAGTGCCTTGGAGACCTTGGTGACATCGAGGAGGCAATCTTAAGGCAGAGGAATGCGATTGATCACGTCCCCGATGACCATGTGCGCAGATCATCCCATTTGAATAACCTCGGCTTCTGTTTCTTCCTTCGTTTTGAGCGCCTCGGGGATCTTAGTGATCTCACCCAAGCAATATCCAGACTCATGGAAGCTGTTGACCTCACACCTGATGGTCATCCTCGAAAACCTGGCCGTCTGAACAACCTCGGTAGCTCCCTCTTCTCTCGTTTCATGCATTTAAAAGAACTGAGCGACCTCGAACAAGCAATTTCCACGCTGGAGATTGCCCTTAACCTCATACCTGACGGTTACCTCAACAGACATTTCCTCATGAACAACCTCGGAATTTGCTTCAAATCGCGCTTTGATTATCTCCAAGAGGTGCACGACATTGAAAAAGCTGCTTCGATTCTTATGGAGGCTGTTCACATCACCCCGGATGGTCACACCAGCAAACCTAACTGTCTGTGCAACCTCGGTGACGCTCTCCGAACCCGTTTCTATCGTCGTGGGGAGCTGGACGACCTTGAGCAAGCAATCTCGAGACTTAGGGACGCTGTTGACCTTACACCTCATGCTCACCCCTCTAAACCTGACTATCTCAACTACCTCGGAAACACCTTCCTTACTCGTTTCCAGCACCTCGGGGAGCTGAGTGACCTCGAGCAAACAATTTCGAGTTACATGAAGACTGTTGACCTCGTTCCCAACGGCCATCCAAGCAAACCTGGCTATTTGTACAACCTCGGGATTGCACTCCTTTGTCGTTTCGAGCGACTCCGGGAGCCGTGTGATCTTGGGGAAGCAATGTCACACTTTTCAGATGCCGCTCGCGCTTCCACTGGCCCTACCACTCGTCGATTCTGCGCAGCACGGGAGTGGATCTCGTGTGCTCGCATTCTGCGGCATCGCTCGCTCCTTGATGCATATTCTATTGCCATTGGCCTTCTTCCTCAGCTAGCGTGGATAGGATTCTCCCTTACAGGCCGTTATCTCGAACTCAAGAAGGGAGCTGATGTAGTGAGGGAGGCAGCAGCAGCAGCTTTGGATGCTGGAGATCCGGAAACTGCTGTGGAGTGGCTCGAGCAAGGGCGCTCGATTGTTTGGGGAGAACTCTTTCAGCTTCGAAGCTCCTTTGAAGATTTGTCTTCTGCTCACCCAGACCACGCCTATAGACTGCGAGAGCTATCGGTAGCACTCGAACATGCTGGTGCTGCCCACGAAAAGCGCTTGTCCCTGCTGTCGGAGCAGGCCCAGATTTCAGACCATCGTGCAATGATGTCCTTGGACCAAGAGATTGACAAGCACCGCGCACTCGCAGTTGCGCGAGACAAACTGCTACAGGAGATCAGGAATTTACCCGGTTTCGAGCGATTCCTCCTCTGCAAAAAGTTCTCCCAGCTTCGTGCTTCAGCACGCTCTGGGCCAGTGGTCGTCCTCAACGCCGCAGAAACCCGCTGTGACGCATTGATTGTTCTTGCTGGAGTTGATCACGTGATCCATGTACCGCTTCCGAGTTTCACTCTTGAGCGATGCAAGGGCCTTCAGACCATGCTGAGGTCTTTGCTTGGTCCCTCTCGCTCCATAAACGGCGACGCCAGAGTCGGAAAACCCGCAACACGAGGGTGTGTTAGCTGGGAGTCCGTCTTATCCACGCTATGGAATGGCATCGCCAAACCAGTCTTGGAGGCCTTAGCAATTTCAGTACGCGATGACACGTCACCTTTATTCATAGCTGATGCGTTCATCTTGAATAGATTCCTGGAAACCTTCTACGCGTATTTTGGTGTCCGACTGGGCCTTTTGCATTTCTTCCCATCCACGCGGCTGGTCTCTATGGCACCCGGACCTCAGATCTTGGGCAGAAACTCTCTGATTTCATCGTTTCGTCATACATCCCTACCCTCAGTATCATTTTGCCTCCGCTTAAATCAGATGCTGCACCCAGAGAGGGTCTTCGTCTGCTTGCTGTCCGTCAACCACCCTCAGATGGTCAATTCCGACTTCCGGGTGTAGATATCGAGCTAAGATATATCAAAGCTGCGGTTCAGAGCTCTCCGCCAGCGAGAGTTACCCTCTCTGAGTCCTCCATCGGAACTGTTGACGAAGTACTTGCATTGATGAAAGATGCAGATTGGGTCCATTTCGCATGCCATGGAATCCAAGACGCCGCAGAACCTGTTCATAGCGGACTCTGCCTCGCCGATCAATGCCGCCTGAAACTGTGTGACGTTATCTCGATCTCACGTCCTCGTGGCGGGCTCGCCTTTCTGTCTGCATGTCAGACGGCGACGGGTCACAAGGACCTCTCGGACGAAGCTGTCCATATCGCAGCGGGGATGTTGTTCGCGGGCTTCGGGGGTGTCATCGGCACGATGTGGTCGATCAGCGATAGGCTTGCGCCTCGCGTCGCAGGGGACGTGTACGAGCAACTCTTTTGCAGCGGCACGAGGCCGGATTACAGAGACGCTGCGCGAGCGCTGCACTATGCAGTTGGACGCCTTCAAGACAGCAATGCGTCCTTCGTAGA
>JBBPKI010000927.1:0-16438 GCA_038089155.1 Nevesoporus exiguus
CAATGTCAATTCCAATGGCTGCTAACTCTTTGTGCTTTGTTTGCAGTCCATTCAGGAACTCACAAACATCACCTCCCTTGGTCAACCTTGATTTGAGGAATTCCATACACAGGTCCATCCATGTGTACATGCCTTTTTCCATATATTCTCTTATTATCTCACTCCACATTTTGGCAATGGCAGCTTTCTTCCAGACATGCAGTGTGGTTGGGTCCAGGATCTGCTGAGGAAGCAAGTACTTTGCCATATGTTTGTCCTTCAACCATTTTGCATTTTTGGCTATCCAATTTGCAATCAAGACCTGGGTAGCAGTCACCTAATGGCTTGGGTTCAGAGTGGTGCCACCAAGATGGCCCCACAGTCCCTTTGCTTCAATAGCAACCTGAAAACAAAAAGTGAAAATTGCCTAGTTGGTACCTTTAACCTTGAGCTCTGGGGACATTACTCAAAAGGGTATTGGAAGTGACAAAAAGGATAGTGGACATGGTTAGTTGTGTGATTTCCTGATCACGGCAATCAGAGCACAGCACTCATAACCTAATAGAATATCTGCACGAGAAAGGGGAGCATAACAGCTGTCAAGATACACTACATGCAGGTAAGCTTGAGTAGGTAAATGTAAGGGATAATCATCTCATCTCAGTCATTGTGCAGTGCAATGGACTGAGGTGTCTACATACGAAGTATAGGTCTTATATATGATATGGAATGTATTGAAGCAAGAGGGGTAAAATATAAGGTTGTGAGATATAGCAGTTAGCAAACACAGGAATAGAGGAATGTTACAATACATGCAAGGTACTGTGCATTTGAGAAGTGGGGAGTGTTTATGTGCTGGTCTGGCATATGCACATAGCTTGTGCACTGGTGACTAGCTGGGCTGGATGGGGTCAGGGCGGCAGCGTGCTTCCTAATTCCAATGAAATCGACATGATCGCTAGTACATTATACACTGGAGCAAGTGCCTAAGTCTCACTAGGAAGAGTACACGGTGGCTAGGTCTCGCTAGATCTTGTGATAGTGTTAGTTGAGTTTGGTCCGGTCTCACTATGTCTCACTAGATCTTGCTAGCCCTAGTTGGGAACATCAGACTGTTGTGGGGTTTGCTAGGAGTCACAAGAATTTGCCACTTTTGCTGATGTCATGAATGTGGAAGAGGTGGAGCAAATTTGTCAAACCATAGAGCAGAGCATACAAATCTACCAAAATGCTTACGCAGCAGGGCTAGCTGCTCTACTAGGAGTTCTCGAGAGCACAGGGACGACATGCGGTAGGTCCTCGCGTCATGCAGCCTCTGGGGCTTGGCAGGAAGTGGACCATGTGATGATGAAGTTCTGATGAAGAGGTCATCTTGAATCTCGGTAAGGCCACATTCAGCATGGGACTCCCCCACCCAAATCACTCGCTGACTCTACCACTACTCACTGTCAAAAGGATTCACTCTTGTTCCGAATGCCACACAGTCTAGTCAGATCCAGTCCAGTGATCATGCAGTACATATCATTATACAGCTATGATTCACAACTAATGACTTATTTTTTTTACAGGCCTTTGACCCGTTGATTGGCCAAGTGCCCCTGCATCGCGCTCCCCCTGCACTCAGACCCTCTACCAGCACAGCTCCTCCACCTCCTCCACTTCCTTCAGTTCCCAGCATCCCTGGGCCAGTTTTCCCAGTAACCCTAACACCCCAGGAAAAATGCTCTATTATTAGAAATGCCTGCCAACATGTTTACAAGATGATGGTCTTCCAGGAGGCTGTCCCATCCGATGATGAGCATGAACGGATAATTTTGACTGCTATCAGACTCAGTGTCCAGTCTGTTGCTGGTCATGCTGTTGTCAAAACAACGGGCTCAGTGTGGTGCGAGGTGATACACACCATGATGCATGTACTATCTGAATTAAAAGGACACTGTTTTCCACATCTTACATTCACATTTCAACTCCGCCCCTCACTTGATTCACCCCCCGAAAATGACAAAGCCTTCTGTGCCAACCATGTCCAGATGTTACTTGACATGTTTTCCTTCTTGCAGAAGACCATGGAAGGTGAAAACTTCTCATTGGTCGCATTTTGGAACCTCATTATCGATGGGATGTTCATCCTGGTCCCAGGTCTAGAAAGGAATATCTGTGGTTTAGCTGTGGACATGGACAATATTTTCACATTGGGCGGTGCAGCCATAGCTGCCAGTTTGTGCGATTTCAAGAAGGGCAAGTATAGGAAAGGTGAGGTGACTGTATTCGGGTGGCAACAGAACTTCTGTTGGGTGCATAGTATCCATTGCTGAGATGCGTCTAGATGCTGGTAGGTGTGCCTGGCTTGACACCAATCAAGCTTGCATACTGGAGCGAGGTCAGCTGGCCCTACCAGCCCCAGCACAAATGTAGTAGAAGGGGGGTCAGTCGTCACATACCATTTGTATCCAATGTCATACCACAAGGTTTATATGAGATTGCGAGCTCTTCAACCATGTGAGCCAGTGGCTGATTTGATCAGAATCGACACCCAAATCAGAATGCGCTTGAATGTAACACATGAAGAAATATACGCTACATCTATTCATTTTAAGTGTGACAATCTCCTCTTACCTCTATCTTATATCTGATTCTTGCTGAGGTGCCACTATGCTTATTGTCTATGTGACTGACCAGGCCATGTATGATAGGGAGCTCCTTTGTCATGCCCTGGCTTCCCACAGCATCAGTCTTGTATGGGTTGACTGACATGGGACTGGTGCGACTGATGTAGATTACACATGATACGGTCCTGACCCTTGAGTACTTGAGTCACGGGAAATGGAAGGCCCTAAACTGTGTGACGAGGGGTAGCCGTTAATGGTGCTCTCACTCCAGCGCGCTGTGCTCTTCTGGTCCACAGAGAGAACAAAAGAAGCATGTGTTTGTGTATATAGGTGCAAGATAATACTCAAATGAGACTAACAAAATGAGATAAAACAAACAGCACACGATGGTGATGGGAGAACGTGATAGTGGCGGGAAGGAACTAGAGGACAATGCAAGGGGATGTGAAGACGGCGCGTGGATGTGCAATGGAAGAGAAACAGAAGGGCATGCAAAGGTGAAGATCCTAGGACAAGATTGTTCTCTGCTTTGGAGGAAGGGGCTGGCCATGACTCTGGTCTGAGGGTGTCGGAGAGGGATCCGTGTGAAGTTTTGATGAATTGGATCGAGTTGACAGTACTATGTACTGGCATTGTCCCTGGCTGAGATCTCCCATGTTCTGATGCCAGCCTCTGGTTAGCTTTTCAGCTTGCCAGTGATATGTACTTATTCATGCAAAGCTGCATTAGCCAGTTGTTGACCTAATATTGGACATGTGACCGACCAGGTCACATATGAAGTGCAAAGCCACGTCACATTGGACTTGCTGACTTAATATTGGGCATGTGACTGATATGGCCATTGCCTTGAATGGGCTGCCAGTGTGTCAACGCCACGACATGACATTGCTGTGTGACTGGGTGCAAATGGCACAGTGCTGCGATGTGGCTATGAGGATGCATTGGCTAATTCCTTTGTTTGACATATATAAGGTAAGTTGTTGTTCCCATTTTACCCTAGACCCCAGCATGCCTAACACTTTGGATATTGACACTGGGCCCACTCAGTTGCTGAGCAGTTGTGCCCACCATCCCACCAAAAAGGGTCAGGCTACGAAAGGTGTGTTTCATATTCTGGTCATCATGATCATTGCACTTGATTTTTTTTTTTCCCAGAGGATCTCATGCAGACGAGACGTGTAACTGCTGCAAAGGAGAAACAGTGAGACGAGCAATCTCACAAATATATCCAAGTGTCCCACACTGCAGGGCATAAGTCGCTGAAGGTCAAACGAGCTGAGATGCATGGGGTCAGTGGTGTTCAAGCCCCCATGTTGGTCGACAAGGCGGTAAGTTCAACCTTGCCACTTTCACTGATATGTGAACCAACTTGTTCATCCGTCAGTTTTCCACCCATCCTGTCGGAGAACATCCTTTTGCAACTACTCAAGCTGACATTACAAGAATGCTCGTCCCACTGAAGGGAACGACCCCAGCAGTGTGTACATCCATTCATCATCACATCAGGCTAATGCGTGCTGATCTTACAAAGGCAAAGAAGCTTGCTTCACACAATGAGACTGTCCCCCCGGTCTGCATTGTAAGCATCAGTATAGCAATTCGTCAACTCGTCAACAAACACTAATCATGTGCTACAGAGTCAACCTCCATCAAGAGTGTACATCCTATGACTCCACAAAGATGATATCATGCCAACCCTGTCTGCTACTGTGACTTAGCAAACAAGCTCCTGCCTTCTGAAGCAAGTGCACGGCGGTGAATGCATGCCATTTCTGAGCAACAAAGATGTTGGGACCATCCACTTGCTCTGCATGAATATTCCCAAACAGTAATGCAATTCCCTTGCCATTGCTTGCAGTATTCAGTACAAATACAACTCTTATAAGGGGTGATGAAGGTGAAGTGGACAGTGAAGGGGATACTGCAGGGTTCGAGATGCAACCATCCAAACACACCTGGCATGCTGTTGTAAGTGATGATGAAGAGTCTCTGCCTGAAGCACAAATGGAGAAGGGGAGAAATACAGAGATGTCCAGTGGCACTGAGAAATCAATGCTACTATCTTGCTTTCCTCCTGGGGACAACCAGCGTGTCAAGCCCAAGGCAGGTGACTATGAGCTGTCGACTCATCATCTCTTAACCACAGCAATCAAGTTTTATCATGTGATTTTACTCACCAAGACTCCTTACCCCACAGACAATCAAGCATTGGGGTGGGCGAAGGAAGTGTGGGATCTCTCTTGTTGGGAGCATCCTTCGCACATTGTTACCCATGACCCGACTCTTATTAAGCTGGTGAGTAAGTATGCCAATGTTCAGCCACTATACTAACATATTCCTAGATCTTGGCATGTACCTCAAACGTCCGCTCATGGTTTAAACAGAAAGCACGACCTATCATCATGTCTACATATGATTTCCAGTCAGGAAACGCTCTGGCCATCATAAAGAACAATCGCAAGGTGTTTGTCAAGCTGAAAATGCACACTGCATTCATGTATCATGTGAGTGGTACCGCATTGTCACATGCAAAATCAAGAACTACACTTGTTCTCATCAGGAATTTCGCCCACAGTGCTAGGGCATCTTCAGAAACAGTGCCGTCCAGCAAGTTATCAATGAGGTGCTCTTCAGAAACAAGTTGTCTGAAGATGTCAAGTGGGCTGCCTACTTCCAGCCATTCCCTGTTGTGGCCTACGCACTCACCCTCACTGGGGTACGTCGTCCCCTTACTTCCTTATGTCTCTAACTCTGACTCTGTGTAGATTGAAGGTGCCATTGATGAATGGGAAGTGGGAGTGTTCAAGAAAATCACCTTCAAGGAGGATCACTATTTATCATGTTTTGCATCACACCTTGAATATATACATGACTTTGAGCAGCAAACTCAGAAGGTAGGTATTCTGGATCCTATCATGGAGAAAGTATATGAGCATGGAAGGTGAGTGCTGCATTCAGGCGATACATTAAGTGATTGATAATTCATAGGATATACTTGGGAGTATCCATCAGCCAACTGATCCAAAGATCCATTGTTCCTGCTGACATTATTCAAGAGGCGATTGATGAGCATGAATGGCTAGTTGAAGAGAGTGAGGAGGTGGTTGAGGACGAAGGGGACATGGACCAGGGTATGGATGAAGTTTGTTCCAGGATAGATGATGTGGATGAAGGGGAATTGGACACAGAGGAGGAGGACGAGATAGTGGACAATGAAGATATGGATTGATTGTTTTGTGTGGTGGATTGGTATGGTTATGTTGTTGGCACTGTAGGGATGTTTGCACTCCATTTCTACTGTATGCTAGACTGTACACACCCTGCAAATCATTGGTACTGGCTATATCAAATTGTGGTGGTGCACCAATGGTGCTTCCACATATCAAACAGATGTTGTGGGTTGAGACAATACAATTGTGCCTTGTCATGCCTGAAATACATGGTCATAACCTTGAGATGCATTAGGCAGGAATGTAACACACAGTCCCACAATCCAAACAAGGGGTGTACAGAAAACATACACAATGTGTCATTGCCTGCCTGTATGCAATACTGCCCTGGGTTGGCTATTGTAGTGCTTGTGCTTCAGCGCATGACTTGACTTGACTGGTTCCCAGTGGGCTAGTCTTTATGCCAAGTGAAAAATGGTCAAACAGAGATCATGGAAATGACTCAAATGGACAACAGTGGATGTAGATAGGAAATGGCAGAAATAGTAGATATCAAGTCCATGTACATGTGCAAAAAAACAACCAGTCTAACCTGTTAGGGTTTCCATCAACCCTCCATAGAATGAAATATAGTGGCTTCAAAAAAGCATTCCAATGCCTAACTTTGATGGGTGCAATGAGCACATATAGAAATTGTATCTGGCTTTGATGGAGTAAAATATATGTAGTACTTACTATTGGCTACAAAAATGCCCCCTATATCATGTGATCTGATTCAATTGTTCCTGAGATATGTCCATCTTGATTCAAAGAGCTCATTGGAATGCTTTATATACATACTTTTGGCATATATATACAATGCTATGTAAAAGAATAGCATTAGAAGGGCTAGTTCAAAGGAAACAGAATCTATAACGAAGAAAAAAGGTCAAAGCTATCCTCATCAAAGATAAGAAGTACAGGTAGAGGAGGAAAGGAAATGTGCAAGTTAATAAGGAGAAGAAACACAGGCTGACAAAAAGAAAATATTATACTTTCTAAAATAATATGATTTTTCAGTTGTGATAGCTAAAAATATTTGAATATATGTATAATCTTTGCCAAACTCAGACATACTGTGTGTATATGTATCCTTGGATATGCCATCAAACTACATTTCACTGTGATTCTACTCTCACTTAGTTTATTAATGTTTTTTATCTTTCTATGCTTCCTCTAAAGTGGTCTGCATGCTGGTGGTGGATCCTATATAGTTGTATCTCTTCATTCCTATCCTATAAGCTTGTGCTACACAAATCATGTGTTCTATTGGCTCTCACCTGATCCACTCTAGTTCTATGACTAAGAAACCCTTCTTTGCACCATCTCCTTATCTTTGTGAGACATTGTACCTCTTCATGAGTGCCTCCTCACAAAGGATCTATTGTCTTAGTGGTTCAAGGGAATATGCTATATAAGAAAAGCACAAGCTTTCTCTCTGCCCATCCTGCTATTGAAGAATGGCATCTGCTGCCATTATGTCTCCAGAATGATTACTGGATTATTTAACTTATTGCAACCATCTGATATGCTATGTCACCAAAATGCCCCATTTCAACAAGCCCTATGATGAGCCACACCAGAGGAGAAATCCTTGAACCTGAACTTATTGAAGTAGAAGAACCTGAAATACTATCTGGACCTGGAAGCTTCTCAAATACCTGGGCTGCTATGCTCTCTTTACCCAAACAACAACTTGAATCAAACACATCTATTACACTACCTTGATCTGCCTACACATCTCTTGCCCATACTACTCCTGTTCAAGCACCATTGAGAATTCTACCACCTCATTGCTCTCCTTTGTCAAACCCCTTCTCTTTTGAAGAAGAAGATAGCAATATATCCTCTAATTTCAATAAGATCAAGATAGGCATTCCAGCTGATTGTTACATAGTGCATTCCCTAGAACTGCTAGTATAACTTATCCTTGATGAGGAGGCACTCACAAAGTGGCACAATGTCTCACAAGGGCAAGAAGGTTGTTATAGTTTCATTTCTCTCAGGTCACCCCCTACTTTTACCTCTTCTTTGCCATATGGAGGGACCATTCACCTATGAATTCTATGTTTCATATATCTTAATTCTCTATGCCAACAACATCTAATTGATCCCATTGATATAATGTCCCCTTTTCCTTCTTCTACTGCAGACACTGCTCTCCTACACTGCTAACTCTATCTTGGGTAGTGCATCTCTTAGTTACCATCCACTTTTTCCATAGCCACCCCCTAGATAAGGTGGTCTGTGCACCACAGTAGACATTATTTAAACTGTACTCCTCCATCCATGTACCTTAGCTAGTTCTATGCAATCTACCACACACTACTTGCTGTTCATCTTGCTTGATTCCTTTGCTTGCTTCAAGAGTCCTTAGCCTGTGGATGGTGTGCCTCTTTGTGAGTGCCTCCCTCAGACTTAAGGTGAGAAGTTAGGCTGATCACACAAGGAGTGCACCTTTGTGTTACAAAGATGGTTCAAGAGGAATTCCTTAGGCAAGAAATCAAGACAGACAAGGATTGAGGAAATGTGTGAATTGTATAGCACAAGCTTACTGTACAGGAGGGCAAGGAGGAGTTTAAGTAGTGTTTAGCTACCAGTACACAGACCACTCATTATATTTTCATCCTTGACATGTGGATTCCTACTCATCCTCATCTCCATTGTGTTTCATTATCCATGCCCTCATGCCAAATACTTAAAGTTCCTTGTTTTCTTTGAATCTTCGGATGCAATGACCTTTCATTTTCTTTGGTAATCAGCTTGTTGCCCTTCACTTACAGCTGGACTATCTCTCCAAAGGCTTTCCTCTCATACAGGCCTGTGATCTCCTTACATTATCCCACAGTTATTCCTTCCTATTCTTCACCTCTCCTTGCCTATCCTTGTTGGCATTCCAACATGCTGGCATCTGCCAATGCCAGTTAGCTAAGGCTTAGCCAAGGCTATATGCTTGTTAAGGTACTTAGATGGTTTATTTAATATTACAATACTCTTAGAAGCCTAGACAAAGAGGCTAGACTAGTGACATTACAGGCACACACTGATGTCATAGCTATGTCATAGATAAGGTCTGACTGGCCCTAAGCTGGTCTGTCCTTTAGGCCTGCCCTAAGTATGTAGTTAGGCACTATAAGTAGTCCAATAGACATGCCCCAAGGACTTCAAGCAAAATCTCTTGTAGGTTTCCCCTAAAACCCTACCTGACTGAGTGTTAGTCTCTCTAAGCTAGACTTTTAAGACAGACCTTGTTTATTCCTTCATGATGCTCCTAGTGACCTCTGAGGGGTTATCTTGGGCTATCCAGTCATTGGTACTATGATTCCTATGACCTCAGGGCTAGGGTTGTTACAATCCTTAGTTGGTCCATGCCCACCCTTTAGTTCTAATTTAAATGTTGGCCTAGCAAACCCTATACTCTAAGCTAGTGCTATACAATTCACACATTTCCTTGACCATTGTCTGTCTTGATTTCTTGCCTAAGGAATCCCTCTTGAACTGTCTCCTTGCTCTTGTGAGATGTTGTACCTCTTTGAGAGTCTCTCCTCACAAAGGATAAGTTGTACTAGCAGTTCTAGGGAGTGCACTACATAACAAAAGCACTAGCTTTCAGAGAAGGGCACCCCCCTTGCCATCACCATGTCATCCAGAAGAGTTACTGGGATGCCTAATCCAAACTATCCTTCTGAAGTGCTCCATCATCACAATGCCCTCCTCAGATTATCTCTTTGAAGGGCTGTAGCTAGAGGGGAATCTACTGAACCTGAACCTACCCTAGGACCTGGAAGTTCTTCTGGTCCTTGGGCTACCTCTACTCCTACATCCATACATTGTCCTGAACACAATACCTCTGCCACTCTACCCCTATCTGCCTACATTTCTTCAACTCCTATCATTCCTGTCTTATCTACTACCCCTACCCCTTCTCATTGCTCCCCCTCCCCAGAATCCTCTGACTCTAAAGAAAACAATGACATGACCTTGAGATCCACTGAAATAAAGAGAGGTGTTCCTATTGATTATGATGGGAACACCACCACAGCAGAAGCTTGGCTTCTCTCTGTTAAGACCTATTTTCTGATCAACCAGAAAATTTACAAGACCAACAATGAAAAGATCACCTTTGCCCTCTTTTGTATGAAGAAAAACTCCACTCCTCTCTGGGCCACTCTTGTTTGTCAAGAAGCATTAGCTAAGACAACCCCCTCTTTCAGAACCTTTGACAACTTTAGAAAGTCATTCAATACCACATTCAAGTTAGTCAACACTGCATGAGAAGCAGCCAAGACCTTGGCCACCATGAAACAATCCTCTTGCAAGGATATTCATGATTATATTAGAAGATTGTTGCTGCTGCTACCAATGGTATCTCTGCTGATAAACCCCTGATTGCTTTATTTGAAGGACTTTCCCTCTACTTCAGGGATTGAATGGCCAGACTGGAAAAGATCCCTAAAACAATCTCTGACTGGTGTGCTAAAGTTGAAGCCTTCAAAGTGAATATAAAGAAATTTACCTCCATCCCCTCTACCTCTTCTACTAGAAGAATCTTTCCCCCTTGTTCCACTCTTACTAAAGACTTTAATGTCATGGATATGGATGTACTCAATTTAGTGCCTGCAGAAAGGCATCATTGCCATGAGAACAGGCTATACTTCATCTGTAAAAAGCATGGATGCTCAACTAAAAACCACCCTGGTTATACTGTGCCACCCCCTCACCCTCCAAAGAATTCTGCTCACCTTTGCTCCACCACCACCACTCCCCTTTCAGAATTGACCCAATATATCAATTCCCTCACTGCAGGAGGAAAGACTTCAGAAGAAATCTTAAAGGAGCTAAAAAATGCTTTTGAATCATCCAAGGAGTCCATTGCTTCCATCATGGAGATAAAAGTATTATATTTTTCTCTTTAACATGTGGACTTCTTCTTATCCTCATCACCATCCCCTTCTGCTATCTCCACCCACATGCTATAGATATTTTCACTTCCTTGTCTCCTTTGAATCCCCCACCACTATAACTCTTCATTTACTCTAGTAGCAGTTTTCTTTCCTAATGGACTATCCCTCCTAAGTCTGTTCTCTTGCACAAGCTCATGATTTTCTTATCTTATCCACAGTAGTTCTTTGGCCTTTGCTTGCATCAATCCCTTATCAAAGAGATTCCTCTTGAAAACTATCTTCTTGCCTTTGTAAGACATTGCACCTTTTTGTGAGTGCCTCCTCACAAAGGATAGGTTGTACTAGTACTACTAGAGAACATACAATATAACAAAAAGAGGATAACAAAATGGATTTTTCAAAAGATGAGATGAGTCAATGCTCCCTCTCTATACAATCACCTATATAGTCCTATCATCTAAATCAAAATGATCTATCCACATCAAAGTCAGATTCTCTACTAGAAATAAAACCATCAACACCCCTTCTTTTATCAACAATGGAGCTACCGGAATGTTCATTGACCCCACCCTCATCCACAGACTCGTGGCTTGCCATATCCCTTTTGATAAACCAGTACAAGCCATAAATATGGTTGGAATCCAAAACCAAAAAGGAACCATTTACTCCTATGTTTCTATCACTGCCACCTTTTTGAACTTCTCTGATTCACTACAGCTTATGGTGATTGTTGGCCTTGGATGATCCAAGATAATCCTTGGAATAACCTGGCTTTGTACTTGAAACCAACTCATCAACTGGAAGAAAGACACATTGACTCTTCCTTCTGATAAACCCACTCCTGCCCTTCATAACAAGATCCCTGATGTTACAATTTCTCATCTTATCTTATCTTATCTTATCAAGTCACATGGCCACTATCACATGACCATGGGACATGTCACCTGACCAAGTCTAGATCAATACCTTTCACTTCATTCACATTCATTCTAGACTCTTATCAAGCATGCTCTCTTAATCACTGCTATTCTAGACCATGACATCATTAATGACATAGTACATTAGTCAGTATTCCCAGACCTGCCCTAAACACTCTTGTATGTATATAAATCCAATGTCATCAACTGTTACGGAGCACGTCCTACTGGACTGTTGATGACAAGAGTTCCTTTGTGAGGAGGCACTCATGAAGAGGCACAATGTCTCATGACAAACAAAGAAGCAAAGAGGTGAAAGGTAAGGAGAACAGTTGAGGCGACTGTTCAGGCAGAGGCAAGTCCAGATATGAGGAGGTGGATTGTGCAGATCTAACTTGGGTTTACAAGCGAGGTAGGCTAGCTACTTTATAGTCCATAATGTATGCACGGACCAACATAAGGGGAGGTATAGAAAGAAGGAGAAGGCAAGAGAATAACTGTGGATGATAACAGGGGTAACAACAGCACATGGGAGAATACTGTTAGGAGGCATAGTCCAAAAAAGGGGAAGGCAATTAGATAAGAACAGAAATGGTGAAAGACCAGTCGAACTCGTCAAGAGAGAACATGACAAGGAAGTGTACATACTTAGCATGCAGATGCGGATACATGAATGGAACAGATTCGGAGATGAGGAGGAGACCAGGATAAAGGGAAAGAATTGTAACACTACCCCCTTTGTAGCCTTGCAGCACCGCTGCATTCCTAAGAGCCAAGGGAATCTGCACCATTGAATACCAGCTGGTCGTCATTAAAGTCCTCAGTAGTAAAGGGGCAGTTTTGGATGGTGTGTCCAACAGCTCCACAAAGGCCACAGCAGAGGGTTGGACATGCTTCAGCCACATGTCCCCAGCAATTGCACGCAGAGCAATGGGACGTGAGGCATCGGGAGGCAGGGTGCCCTGGGGCATAGAGGGAACAGTGGGGACAGCAATACTGTGGACAGCTCCACTGCAGATGTCCATATCTTCTACAGGCGTAACAATGGTGTCCAGAGAGATCCATGGTGGCAAGACGAGTCTGGACTTCGACGGGAATAGGGAGGACTTGGGTTGGGGAAGAGAGGATGGTGACGCCAGTGGGGAGGTCTCAGACGTGGACATTGGATGGTAGAGAAAGGCCTGGTGGAGGAGCAGTGGTCAGAGTGGTGAGACGGACAGGTAGCGGGTTTTCTGGAGTAGTAGGACAAGTGATGGGTGGAGATTCCTGGGAAGCATGCAGGACGTCGGTGTCTAAATAGTTGTCAAGATCTATCTCATTTAAAGAGAATAGGATCACCTGTGGGAAGTCTCCCAAGGCACCAGGAGGAAAGGCAGAGATGATCCGTCCAAACTGGTGGTGATCCATCAGATCTAGGGTATGAAAATGGAGCTGATCAAGCATGGCAGCTTGTGCAGCAAAGAAGTTAGAGTTTGGGGATAAAAGTCGGGGCGAATGGCTAAAAGATCGAAAAGAACAAGTTTGATGAAAGAACAAAATAGCCTCCATAAGAGGAAGCGAACATCTAAAAAGTGGAATACTTTCTGCAATAGTTAAAAGTTGGGGATGATCTAAAACATGGGCGTAAATGGCTAGTCTTTGGAAGCAAAGCAGAGATGAAGGGTAAAGTTGCTCCAAGGCCCAGTTAGGGATCTCCCTGCGATGCAGGTGGGGTGGGGCGATGGAGGCCCTCGGTGTCTGCACAGCAGCGGACGGAGATCTAGGAATATCTGGAGAAGTGGGGCAATTGGGTGGCAAAGAAGCAGTAAGCGAGGTAGGCGACGTGATGGAAGTCATGACTTAGGCATGGTGTGGAGCAGTCAATGGTGATAGTGAGACAAGGATAACAATCAGGATGGTAATGATGGCAGTGAGAGAGATAGTAGCAAAAATTGCAGCAATGATGAGGATCTGGTGAGGAGTGAGCATTGTTGCTCAAGACGAGAGGGAGCTCTTATATTGTCTAAGGAGAATGGGGGTGTAACAAAGGTTTTGCTCGGGTTCCCATGTATTCTCAGAAGTGGGGTATCCCTTCCACTTGATTAGGTACTGGCGGCGATTAGCAGTTCCCCGATGAGAGAGTATAGCCTCAATTTCATACTCCTTTTCACCATTAACAAGATCTGGTGGCACAGGGATAAAGTTTGGGCCATGCTCTGGTGTGGTCCAATAGGAGGATAAGAGGGAGGCGTGGAAAACATCATGGATATGCCATGTCAGTGGTAGTTTCAACTGATACACCACAGGGGAAAGTACTTTGATGATCTCAAAGGGTCCTTCTCTTTTGGGGGCAAGTTTTCGTGATGGGTACCTGAGCTTAAGATTCATGGCTTCAAGCCAAACCTTATCCCCTATCTTCCACGGTGTAAACTTGATGGAAAGCCTTTCCTTCATGAGGCATTGGGCAGTGGAATGAGCAGCTAACGCTTCCTTCCGTGCTTCAGTGAGGATAGATAGGCGTTCTTCTACAGAGGGAATGAAGGACTTTCCTAAAGGAGGGTAAGCTCTAGGTTCATATCCCATCATGAGGAAATATGGCGATTGGTGGGTGGATGAATGTGCTGCAGAGTTATGGGAAAATTCCACAGTAGGAAGCAAGGTACTCCAGGTACCAGGACGTCCTTGACAAAAGATCCGAAGATAAATTTCGAGCTCCTGATTGGCCCTCTCGGTTTGGCCATCAGTCTGTGGATGATATGGGGAGGAGAGTTTAACATCATATTGAAGTAGTCTAGCTAGCTCCTTGGCAAAGGAGGAAGTGAACTGGGAACCTCTATTGGAGATGCAAGAGTTGTGAAGTCCAAATCTAGGAAAGACATGCTGAAAAAAGAGTGATGCTATTCCAGCAGCAGAGATGGTTTTGTTGCAAGGGAGGAGGATTACCCCCTTCGTAAGGCCATGGTCGACCATGACCAGGATAGAGTCGAAAGTGTTAGAGAGGGGAAGATCTGTAATTAGATCCATAGAGATCTGCTGGAAGGGGTGTACAGCAGAGGTGGTAAGAGACGAAAGTGGTGGCACAGTAGGATGGGTGTTGGGTTTGGAGGCTTGGCAAACGGCACATCCAGTGATGAAGCAGGAGATAAAGGAGTGCATATCAGGCCACCAATAATCCCTAGAGAGCCTTGCATAAGTGTGAAAGAGGCCCTCATGGCTACCGGAGGGGGAAGAATTAAGAGACGACACTAATTCATGTCGTGCGTCAGGGGGGATAAAAAGGCAGCTCTTGTAATAAAGGTGGGGTGTGTCGTAGTGCCAATCTGCAAGAGAAGACCGGGGGAAGAGAGGGAGGGACTTCTACATAGCATATAATGCTTCCAGGACGAGGGAATCGGTAGCAGAGGAGCTTGCAATCTTAGAAATCAGTGCAAGGTCAAGCACAGATATAATTTCAGGATCAGCGAGGATGGGGTGAATATTATTGGATGATGTATCGATGTCATCATGGCAGCGAGATAGCACATCAGCAGTGGTCATGGCTGTCCCAGGGAGGACAGTCCAAAGAAGATGATATTCCTGCAGGAAAAGACTCCAACAAGCTTGACAATATGAAAGCTTTTGAGGAGCCTTCATGAACGAAAGGTTTTTGTGATCTGTAAAGACTGTGACAGGATGTTCAGTGCCTAAGAGATACTGTCTCCATTCCTCCAGAGCATCAATGACAGTTAAAAGTTCCCTGTCATAAATGTCGTAATTATGTTCAGCATCATTAAGGGTGCGAGAATAATAGGTGCAAGGGTGGACATCTCTGTTGGTATCCTTCTGCATGAGAATCACTTCTACAGTGATGAGGGAAGCATCAGTCATAAGGAAGAAGGGTTTGGAAGTATCTGGAAGAACAAAGACAGGAGCAGAGGAGAAAATATCCTTGAGGTGGAGAAAAGCAGTTTGCTGGTCATTCTGCCAAATCCATGGTTGGGTATTCTTGGTAAGAAGGTTCAGTGAAGCAGCGATATCAGCAAAGTTAGGGATAAATTTGCAATAGAAATTGCAAAACCCTAAGAATGATTGAACAGCTTTAATGGTGGTTGGTGGTTGCCACCTGGCGATGGCAGAGAGTTTGACAGGATCCATTCGTACTTGTCCATTTCCTACAATAATGCCCAGGTATTCAATCTCTGGGGCATCAAAGGTGCCTTTGGAAAGCTTAAGTGTAAGTCCATGCTCCCTAAGTCATGCTAGAACTCGTCGAGTGCGGTTAATGTGATCAGAGAGAGTGGAGGAATGTACTCCTAGGTCATCCATAAAAATTTCCAGCCATCCTTCTGGGGTCATATCACAAAAGACCCAGTTCATGAATGCTTGAAAAGTGGGTGGTGAGTTACATTGTCCAAAGAACATCACTATAGGTTCGTATAGGCCCAAAGGAGTGATAAATGCAGCCTTCCATTGATCTTCCTCACGAATGGGAATGTTGTTACAGTGACTCCAAAAACTGGCCCAATGTTTAACCCAAATCTGGTGCACAAAGCGCACCACAATCATATTAACTAATTACACCTTGTCTTGGTGGAGTGTATTGTAGTATAAACCATTGGCTACAACTTTGCTCAATACATTATGTAATCCTGTGTAAATGCGGTCAAGATATGACCATTACAAGATGACTACCTCATTGGGCCGGTTTTTGTACTTTTTACTTGAGATATATTATTAGTACTTGGTGTAGCCTCCTTTTGCCTTGAGCACTGCATGGACCCTCCTAGGCATGCTTTCAATCAATTTCTGACACTCTCCAACTGGTATCCTTTCCCACTCCACCTGAATCCTATCCCATAACT
>JBBPKI010000928.1:0-16433 GCA_038089155.1 Nevesoporus exiguus
AGATCGGAATAACTGTTGTCTGTAGTGGGAAGGCGAAAGGGGGGGGGGGGCTCGAGTCAGTGCCTCGAAGAGGGGTCGATTGACATACCGTTCTGGTCGAACGCCCCCGTCCCTCGCGGGGTCCGTCGCGGCTGCCGGATCCGCCATCATTCTTACATCTTGACTGTCGTCTTGCCATAAAGAATTTTGGCTCTCCGCTTGCGCTGGGAGGTGACCACCGCTGGGTTGTTGCGGCATATTCAGGCGTTCGGTCGTTTCGGGTTGTTCGTCGTCGTCACCATCGCTATCCCCTTCGTCAGAACTGTCCTGCGAACTATCCTCGCCTTTGCCTGCGGCAATTCCACCGTGGTTGAGCTTGCGCTTTTTTCTCTTCTGCCGGCGTCGTTTCGCAACTTCCTTGTAGAGAGCATACCGCATTATCTCCTCAGCCACCCTTGCATCATCCTGTTCGACCTTGGAAGAGAGCCGGGCTTTCGCATGGGCAGTGGACAGACGGATCAGGGTTTCCAGCGTACGCGCAGTCAACGGAGCAGTCTACAAGCCAAGTCTCAGGCATCGAAAAATTCGACAGAATTATATTCACCTTCTTCTTGTTTGCTTGATTCTCCTCTTCGTTGCGGAGATTGGCGTACACGTTCACGATATGATTTGCCGCGCCGTTGGTGAGCGCAGGCGCAGGCCTGCTTTTTGCATACTGGATGTACTTCTTCACAAAACTGATGTTGAGGACCTCCATTTTCATCTGCTTGCCTCTCCGAGTGCGGGACTTCGCCGCAGTGAAACCGACGTGAAGCAGTGGGTCATATTTTTCAAACGGACTAGATTCTCCGATAGTGTCCTGTTCAATTGGAGCGACACCAGGTCCATCCATAGCCAACGGTTGGCTGAGAATATCGTGTACAGGCGTACCTTCTTCAATTCCAGGCGGAAGGTATCGATGTAACCGAAGCACGTGGTCTGCGATTTTACGGTCGCGCTCCTCGTCGATATCATCAGTAACTATGAAGAGAAGATCGAAACGAGAAAGGAGAGAGTCGGGAAGAGCGATGTTTTTATGCGGATCTTTGTGGATGTCGTACTACGCAGGGTTATCAAGACGGCGTCGGCTAATGTTCTGATGATAACTTACTTGTCCATATATTGGGTTAGCTGCCGCGACGACGCTACATCGAGCATTCAAACTAGTGTGGATGCCTGCCTTGGCGATGGTGACCGTCTGTTGTTCCATGACTTCATGTATTGCGACACGGTCAATGTCCGACATTTTGTCAAACTCGTCGATGCAGACGACACCACGGTCGGCGAGGACCATTGCGCCTGCTTCAAGACGACGCTCGCCCGTATCTCGATCGGTGGTAACGGCGGCAGTCAGACCGACGCCGGAGCTGCCTCGACCAGTGGTGGCAATCGCGAGTGGTGCCGTGCCAAGGACAAATCGCAAAAGTTGTGATTTTGCTGTAGAGGGGTCGCCGACCATTAGTAAATTGATGTCACCACGAATGTGCGTGCCGTTGGGGAGATTTTTCTCCGCGCCACCGAGGAGGAGAAGTAGAACGGCTTCTTTGATCTTGTCATGCCCGAAGATCGAAGGGGCAAGTGACTGGGAAAGTAGGTGGAAAATATTCCGCCGCTTGGCGAGTTGATTGATTTGCCGGATGTCGGTATCAGTCAGTGGAGTCTGAGCAACTCCACCTCCTATCTTCGAAGAGAGAAGGTTGATATTGTTCGCGAGGATGAGAGATCTTCCAGTGGGGTCAGAGTGGTTACATATAGCACGAATGCAAGTCAACGCTCACTTGAAGGCACCACTGGAGCCACCCCCCACACTTCGGTAAAAACCAACCAACTGGACACGATCGCCGGGCTTACACTTGTCAACAAGATCGTCGTCGAGAATGATGTCCGTGCTCCGTGGCAACTGTCCCGGAGGGGCTCGCTCTGGCATCTCCTGAATGCTGATCCGCTGGTGATCCCGAAATACGCAGTGGCCGTACTCCATTTGCAGAGGATGGCCATCATCATCCTGCTGAGGAGTAACAGTGGACGTCGGAGGGAGATTGGAAGTGGAGGTTGTAGCATCGCGATACTCGCGCGAATGAAATAGTTTCGTGTCAGGACAATAGTGTACTGACTTCAGCATTTTGGGCCGAACAAGGGAACAGCGGGTGATGATGCCCTCCAGTGAAATCATCTTTCCGAGGTGTTCGGATTTGAGGGTCCGTGGACTGACATGGTGATCACCAAAAGACCCACTGAAACCTACACGATAGCTCTTCCCTTCGAGCTCGTGTTTTTCGGCATCATGAATTTGGGTGACGATATTCACAAGAGCATCGTCAAAGGCCGGGAGAAAGTCGACGGGTTGCTTTAAAAGACCGTCTGCATATTCCCTGTTGTAGTCGCGGAGATCATCGATGTTGACTACGAGACGCGTTTGTTCGGTACGTAGCAAGCGAGCGATTTCGTCTCGATAGTTGTAAACGGGAGAGTCTGAAATGAGAAATTCCTCAAAGACACGCGTCCTGTCGCGCATCAGATCATCCTGAGGAACAGGTTCGTTGAGCATCGACATGGTGGTCGCTATGTGAGCCTGACGAGACGCGCCCACCGACGCGGGAAAGCCAGCCTTAATTCCCTTACTCGCACGTGACGCTAGTCACCACTGCTAACAGGGCCAGATTCAGTATGCTTCGAGGTACGGCAGAGAGAAAGAAAAAGGGAGCGAGACGTATGTTCCAAGCGAGTACTACCTAATCCGATGTATATCAAAGGCATCCACGTCTTCTGAAAAGCGCCAGAGAATAAAACGAACGAACGTGGGGAATACAGACTAGTATGAGGGTACTAGGGTGTGTAGAATGCGCAAGAAACAATCGGCGGCGAGCAACGCTCTTCGATCGAGCGCCATGGTGTGATGGTAATCATTCATGAGCTAGTGGCGGCCTGAATTTTTGGATATAGATATCGAAAGCAGGGTATCTGAGTGCTTTGATCACGAAGAAGTTACCACGGGCCTTAGAACACGGTCGAAGACGAGCTTACGAAAAGGGCATGGTCGTTTATCATCGCCTACCAGTCAGGAGGGCCACCACCGCTCCCACCGAATTGATCTGGGACGGGAACCTGTAGGGCAACCGTTCAGAAAAGCGGGACTAGCAGGTCAACAGCGGGGATTATACCTCGACGGGAGTCCGGGCGATAGGGTTGGCTGGCATCTACGACAGGTAATTGGTCGAGGCTTAAATGAGGGAGAGCGGAGGGAGAATACCGAAACAGCAAGCGAAATTTGGATGAGACAGGCCAAGAGGAGCACCACACAGCATTTGACAGAGGCCATGATGAAGTTGAGACCCGACTGTGCTAGAAAGGACAGAGAAGCGGCATGCTTTTATTCGGGTCTCGAGGACGGATAAGAGGAAACGGTGTACTGAACGTGGACCATGTGTGCCTTGTCGCGGTCACTCAGGAACCAGACGACTTCGGCCGCCGCGCACCTTTTTTCATTCGAGGAAAATACAGGCACGAGTTGAGCCACGCACATTTGGCTCGATAGAAGCCATGACGTTTCACGAACCTGTCCTGAGTCGCAAACCAAGTCGCGTCCCGAGGGTCACAAGTACACGTACAGTAGAACTTATCTCTCCCAGGTATCGAGTCCGTCTACGGGAGACCTGTTTAGGTGGTATTTTCTTCGTACCCCTTTGGGAAGACGTAAATTCCACCGAAGCCACATCCCGTTCCAGCCGCATGTCAAGTGTGAATTCGGACGGTATACGCACTTTGCACCCCAAATGCACCTCACAAGGTCCCCTTGCTCTCAACGATTGAACCAGCGAATGCGGTGCTGGCGGTCAAAATCATGATACGAAGGCAATCAATTTTCGCACCTCTCTCACACCGGTCTCCACGAGCTTGCTATAGCGTGCGAGGCGCGGAGATATTGTGGTGCCTTTTTCCCTTCAGGACATGGCTCCTTCTGCTTCAAATTCGCCAAGTTGTGCTCTTCCAAACTTGTTATCGATAACTTCACAGCAATCCATAATGTTGCAAGAACAACAGTAAACCGAGTATACACAGATCGTCGAACAAATAAAACGTTAAAACTCAATCCTACACAAGACCGTCAGCCGATGTACTCGTCGAGACCCCACGCGACTCACCCATAGCTTGATCAAACCGTCCCACGAGGCTGTTACCACTTTGGACTATACATCAACGGTCAATGTCGGTCAGATACTGCGACGATGATGTCACTCACAGTCTCATGTGGCAACCACTCGTGCGCAATGACCACTTTGGAGTGTGCTTTTAGACGTGACTTGATCCGACCACTCTTCCAGTCCCAGAACACCACGTTTCCTTCACTGTCCCCGCTACTGATCCACTTTCCATCCGGAGAAAAGCCTACCTGGCAGGCGTATCCAGCCACGGAGTGTCCCGCGAACCTTTTTTTTCTATTCTGACGGAAATTGTCCGTGCTATATACGAGAATCTGATTGTCCAGCGACTGGGCGGCAAAGTACTTTTCTGTGAACACGGTAAAGTCAGAACGGGAAACAACGCGCCGGACAGTGACTTTGTACGAACTCGAGGGATGTAGCGTCACAGCCGGCATGGAATGCATGTGGGGTTCGGCAATGTACTTGATTACGACAGGTATGTCATAGTCCCATGCTCGAATGGTCTTGTCGTCCGAGGTAGTGACAAATCGACGATTTTCGTCGACAAAAGTAATCGTGTTGACGGGGCCCAAGTGTTGGTCGTATTCCTGCGTGATCTCGCCGGAATTCATATCATACTAGCAAGGACTGGTCAGTCTCTATTGTGAGGCAGGGGGATATCGGGCCCACCTGGATGATCTTCTTGTCCGACATACCGGCGAGAAAGATGTGCTGTTTGTCATCGTCGGGATGGAAGCGGACGACGTAGGGAGTCTTGCCGTTGCTGAAGCGCTTAAGACATTGACCAGTTTCGGTATCCCAAAGTTTCATTTGGCGGTCGTAGCCGCAGGACAAGAACTTGCGGCCGTCGTTGGAAAAGGTGACATCCTTGACGGCTTGCACGTGGCCATGGAAAGTGCGAAGACAGTTCCCGTGGGTATATACGTCCCAAAGCTGTGAGTGCATACGGTGTCAGAAAGAGGAAGGAAAAAGGGAGGGCGGCAACGTGCCTTGATCTTGGTGTCCATGGAGCCGCTGAGCAAAAGGTGGCCGGTGTCTGGGAAGAGACGGACGACGGATACGCCCTGCGTGTGGCCGGTCCAGGTATGTATGCAAGCCTTGGGGATAAAGGTCTCTTGGGAGCCGGCCTCGGCGGAGATATGTGGCGCCTCGGCGACGGGGGGGTGCATGTAGGTCCTGCCTTGGTAGTCGGTCATAGACTTGCCATGGAAGACGGAGGTCTCCAGGCCCACTGTGCCGCGCTTTGGTTTTGCTTTTTTCTTGACGACGGCGGGCTCGGGCTCGTCGTGGTGATCTGGCTCTGCGGACTCCTCTTCGACGCCGTCGAGGAATGCGGCCTGCTCGTCGCCCTCCCAGGATGCCCAAGGGCCGATGTATGCGCCATCGCCGTCGACGATGTCGAGGCTGCCCTTGTCCTTGCGTTTGCGTTTGAGGTCTTTTTTCTGGGCGTTGGACGGGCGGATGGCGTCGACGGTGGCGAAGCTGTTCTGGGCGGCGCTGTCGAGAGAGCCGAGGATGGCGGGGGCGTTTGGATCAACGGAGGGGTTGGCGGAGTAGCCGAGGATGGCGTGCGAGAGATGCTGTGCCTTGAAGGCGTGGTCGGACATGGCCTGCTCCTCAACGTGGCCGGCCAGGGCGTTCTGGTTGAGGAAGCGGTTGCGGTCGGCAAAGGGGTTTTCGGGGCCCTGTACGGGGAGGGAGAGGTCGTGGAAGGGGATGTTAACATTGATCTGGGTGTCGGTGGGACGGGTGACGAGGGAGGAGTGGTCGAGGGGGTCCTGGGGGGGAGGAGGTGAGGAGAGAGTGGAGCGAGAGGAGGAACGTACTTGATGGAGGACATGCGGTGCAGGGTGTGCTTGGACGGGGCGTGGGTTCTCGCTCCGCTGTTTCTTTGCTGCGGGGATGTGGGCGATGCGGAAGACGTCCGCCTCGACGTCGTCGTCGCCGTCAGAGGCGTAGGCGTGGACGTGGACGTGGACGAGACCGGACATGATGGACGCTGGCAGGCTTGGAGTGGGTTACATAACCAGGGCCACCCGATGATATAGATACATACGTACATATATCCACTCCGTACATACATACTTACGGCCAGTCTAGCACACTCCTCCTCACCGCCCTTGCAGCATGTCCGAACGCGCCGTCGGTCGTCCCTGGACCGCCGCAGAAGATCACCTTCTCGCCAGCGCCGTCGCAGTGCACGGCGAGGTCGACAACTGGAAGGCCGTCGCTTTATCGGTGCCCGGCAGGACCAACAAGGCCTGCAGGAAGGCAAGCCGTCCGCATCTCCCTGCGCCCGATCTCTCACATGTCGCACAGCGGTGGCTCCATTCCCTATCGCCGAACGTGAAAAAGTCCGCCTGGACGAGAGAAGAAGATAACCTCCTTTTGGAGCTCTACAAGATCCATTCCGCCAAATGGGCCCTCATCGCCAGGAACATCCCCGGCCGTACCGACGACGCGTGCTCGAAGCGTTATCGCGAAGCCCTCGATCCCTCCCTCAAAAAGGACGAGTGGACCCCCGACGAAGACGAGAGGCTTGTCGCCGCCTACAACCGTCTCGGTGGAAAATGGGGCCGCGTCGGCCAGGAGCTCCAGCGCAGCGGTCTCGGCTGCCGTAACAGGTAGCGTACCCTCCCCTCATCCCTGCAGGCCCTCGTCCCTCATCCCGCGTGCAGGTGGAGGCTCCTCCAACGGAAGCGCACCTCCGCTTCCCTTACCGACCAGGGCTCCGCAATTTTCCCTCCCGACCCCTCCTCCCAGCTCTACCCCCCCTCCACTCCCCCCCTCTGGCCCTCTCTCGACATGATCGACCACTCTCCATACTGGGACGACCCTCTCCCCCACGTCGACACGTCCCCACCCTCCAGCCAAGTCTCCGACCCCAGCGCCGTCGACGTCCTCGCCGACACTCCGCCACGACCACGGCCAGTGCACCACGCACAGCTGATCCCACAACTGGTCGACTATGCTGCTCCATTTCATTACTCCTCTTCCTCGCTCAGCTCTGCACTGTCGTCACAACATGCTGTCCGGTATGAAAAAGACGCCGAGTCCGTGGCTTCTAATGGACGCCAATCGCTCATGCTTCCAACTGCCTCCGTCTCCCCTGACACCACCTCAGCAGCGGTGTTCGCTCCATTCGATTACGACTCCTCATCCACCTGTGCACTCTCCGTCAGCTCCACGTCGCCTGCCCCTCAGACGACCTACACCGAGGACGTGCATCAGGCCAACGTATACAACGATCGTCCCCATCAATTTCATCAGCTCCAACGGAATTTGCCGCACACGGCCATTTCGGTTCATGCCCCTTCCGCTCGTCCTGTGCAGGTCGATCATTACACGCCACCCGTTGCACACGAGGAGCGCAGCCTCTCTCATGCTGCACTGACAACGCGACGCCAGCAAACTCCGCAGAGCAGCGTTCTTCGAGCACCAAGCTCCGCCGATTCCTATTTCGCATCCTCACAGCTCCCTGAGCAACACCCGAGCCACGCGTCATCGTCGATGACTTCAGTCCCGCTTCTCGACAAACCGGACACATACTACAACCCGTCTCCAGAACCACAGCTTGACGTCAACTCACAGCACCCTCTCCTTCCTTCTTCTGATCCGCTCTCTCTCTCCGAATCACGTCTTGGCTATCATTTTGCACATCAGCGTGACCATTCTCGCCCACGCGCCGTGGAGACGATGCATGGCCGAGAACAGCATGGCGAATATCGCCACAACCACGTGCAGCCAGAGCAGACTCGCCGCGGTCTTCCATCGTCGAGCCCCCAGGCCACTTCCCCGTCTGACTCCCGATATGCTCTGCAGCAACCCGAGCCTCGCAACGTAAACACGCCTTCCCAGCCCGAAGCAGGCCCCTCTCGCATCGTGCCCGGCCACTACTACACTTCTAATCCTCTACACGCATCGCAACTCGTCCGACGGTCCACTGTTTCCCCTCGCTCGGCGGGAATGCCTTATACCAAACGTTTGTCCGCAGACGGCTCGCCATCTATCGCAGAGCGCCACGACTCACATCCCGTTCGCCCCATTCCAAGGCAGAAAATTGGTGCAGGCAAACGGTCTGACACGCAGGCACCTTTGCGTTTGTCCTCGGATCTCCAAGCAACCCCCGAGTAAGTTTCTACGAGTCCAGCACATCGTCAGTGCCACTCATCCGTCGCAGCCCCTCCATAAAACCTTATGCCTGTGGCCACGAAAGTTGCTGGCCCTCCAATGCGACGTCGAGCCACGCTTCTTATTGCACCTCGCGTGGGCTTTCGGATCACAACAAAGCTGCACATCCGGATGACTCGGGAGGAGACAGACCGTATCGGTGCGGCCTGGAGGGGTGCGGAAAATCCTGGAAGGTATGCATGCGTCCTCCATTTCCTATTCATTTCGGCCGACATATGCATTAGAGCATCAATGGACTGCAGTACCATCTCCAGATGTGAGCTTGATCGTTGATATGAGGCACGCTATCTGACGGCTGTCCCAGTTCAAAGGCTCATTTTCAGCATGCCATCACCTGTAGCTATGTCTCCTCGTATATCAGTGGTCTTGCGGTCCCTGCCTCCGTGGAAGCATCCACGTCGAATCAAGGGGAGGACAAGACGAAAAAACTGTATACATGTCCCCATGAAAACTGCCCTAATCGGTATAAGCAACTGAGTGGCCTGCGCTATCACCTGGCTCATGTAAGTATCAGCGTCGACGGCGAGTACGAAACCCTCAGGCTTTCTTTCAGGGTCATCCGGTGGATCTTCCCAAGCAGCTGGATCTCGTCCCTCCTGCTTTAAGCCGCAAGCTGGCGGAAAAGATGCGCGCTCAAGGAGCCCCACCATCTTCTGAACGCCAGACAAGCGACGACAACTTGGAAGCATCCCACTCTGGGCGGGACTCTTTCGGACTCCCAGACTCTGCCTCTGCTTGAAAGCGTCATTTTGTTTATTGTATAAAACGGGTCGGTTATCCTGCTTCGGTTTGGTATGTATTGGTAGACAGGTCATCGTCTATTCTATTCGTCACATCACGCACTCATCTGGGGCGTAATTTACATGTACTTATCGATATCGTTAACGGTGGAATACCTTCCGCCGAGTCTTTATATGCATTTCACGTGCTAGAAGAGGGGCTCGGAACCGGGCATGGATGCTATTAAACGTTGATCGATCTGACAGCAAAGTGGCCTAGGATCTCCCGAGTTGGGAGTCTCATCGTTTACCACTACTCGTGGCGAATTGGCTCGCACTATGCCCTGATGAGCAATGGTCTCGTCCGTGGAGGGAAAATACGTACAGATCTCTCAACGCTGGATCGGACATGAGTTCCTCCATTGAAGGCATTTGTCCGCTCTGAACACGGCCCATCTGATGGGACATAGGATGAGAGTCATGCACAAGAGCAAGACGAAGACGAGCGTACCATATTTGCCACGGCCGGATTGGACATGAGTCTTTCCAGACCGCCGTTGGCCATCAATTGTTGTGCCATTTGCACCATCATCGGGTTGTTCATCATGCTTGCCAAGTCAGGTGCGCCACTCCCTCCCCCGAACATGTCTGCGAGACCAGGCAAGTTAGGTGCATCCGAACGAGCGGGGTTCGAGGGCGGAGATGACGAGCAAAGTTGATCCTCGGGCATGAGAGGGGGAGGGCCCTCCTCCTCATCCTCGGGAGGGAGACGATCTTTCGAGTTCTTGAGGCCAGATTTGAGATTCTCGTTTGTCGGATCCAACTCTACGCCCTTGCTAAACGCGGTTGCCGCGGCCTTGTAATCGCCCAAGCTGTAATGAGCATGGCTGAAAGGGTGGATGAGCGGTTCGCCCCGAATGCGACCAAGAAAAGGAGGTACCCGAGGCGAGAATAAGCCTTGACGAAGGAGGGGTCGAGTTCGATGGCCTTTTTTGCGTCTTCGACCGCGGACGTATGGTCTGCTTTGCTGGAGTAGGCGGCGGCGCGGTTAGAGAAGTAGACAGCGTTGGTGGGATCGAGGGCGATTGCCTTGGAATACGAATCGATGGCCGCATCGTGCTTTTTGGCGGACATTTGGGTGTTTCCAGTCTGCTTGTGCTTCTCTGCCTTCTTCCTTTCCTCTGCGGAAGGCGTCTTTGGGGGTGCGGACGTGGACGGGGCTGCGGAGGTGGTGAGTGGGGAAGAGGGAGACGCGACCTTGTCTTTGGTCTTGAGGAAGACCTCGAATATGGTGAGTAGCTTGGCTGGCTTGATGCTGAGCTGCTTGCGCTGGGATTCGCTGGACGGATCTATGCCAAAGGCCTCGCCGATACATTGTACTGCAAGGTTGAGTCGACGTGAGCACGAGGGGAGGAAACAACGCACTGGCGATGTCGAGGCCCTCCTTGTCGTCGTCCTTGACGGTGCCGTCCTGTATGGACTCGCTGAGGAAGTCGACAAAGGAGAGGACGAGCTGCTGTTTCTTCAAGTCTGCCATCGTCGCTGATCGTGGTCGCTGCCCAATCTACCACCCAAACAGCCGACAACAATAAATCCACGTCGCGTCGACCTCGACATCGACCTCGACGACCAGCCCAGCATGTTTTTCTGTGGCATCTCTGGAGAACCCCCGCAGGACCCCGTCGTATCCGCAAAGTCGGGCCACGTCTACGAACGCCGTCTCATCCTCAAATATATCAACGACAACGGCACCGACCCCCTCACCGGCGAAAAGCTCGAGGAATCGGACCTTCTCTCAATAAAAGCTAGTCCGTGCTCCCGTGCTCCTCCTCTTTCCGTGTCACTCACCGCGTTCCAGACCCCAAGGCCGCTCCCCCGAGACCACCAACCGCGACGTCCATCCCCACCCTCCTTCACACCCTGCAAAACGAGTGGGACGCCCTCGTGCTGGAGACGTTTGCGCTCAAACAACAGTACAATAACGTCAGGCAAGAACTGAGCTATGCCCTCTACGCTCAGGACGCAGCTAGCCGTGTCGTTGCTCGTCTCATCCGAGAGCGCGATGCTGCCAGAGAGTACGTGCTTTGATCTCCTTCCATGTTCCGCGTGTCCTCACCGGCAGACGTACAGGGCCTTGGCCAACGTCCAGGCAAGCATGGGCATACCCGCCACACCGGCCAACGGTGCAGATATCGAAATGGCTGAAGAGGCTCCTCCAGCCGCTCTGCCAAAGCAGGTCATCGACCAGATTGACGAAACCCAGCTGAACTTGTCCGCCACCCGCAAGAAGCGCAAGGCGCCTGCTGGATACACCACACCTGCCGAGGTCAAGACTTTTGTGACGAGAAAAACCATTTCCTCCCTCCACTCGGCCTCTCCTGCTGGCATCAACTCGATCGCCATCTCACGCGTAAACCCCTCTCAGTTTTTGACCGGTGGCAACGACAAAATCGTGCAGCTTTATGATAGAAACACGGACAAGGTGCTTACCACTCTCAAGGGACATACAAAGAAAGTCAACCACGTCGCTTTCCGAGAACGAGATGGCGAACCCACTTTGCTCTTCTCTGCGAGTGCTGACAAGATCGCTAAAATTTGGTCGTACGACAGCGCTTCGGGGGAGTACCTACCCAAAGCCACGATCAAGACGCACAAAAACGACTTGACCGGCCTCGCCATTCATCCCACATCCACGCTCGTTGCGTACTCTTCCCTCGATAAAACATACTCCATGCACGAACTCTCCACCTTCTCTGAGGTGTATCACTCGGCGCCCGGTGACGAGCCCTTCACTTCGCTCGCCATCCATCCCGACGGCGCGCTGCTCGCGCTTGGGACGCCTACGTCAAAGATTCAAATATCTGACGTTCGCACCGGCGCTGTGGCTGCCACTATTTCGCCTGAAGGTATACCGTTCTCGGTCCATACCCTGTCGTTCTCCGAAAACGGGTACCACCTCTTGGCGCCAGATGGCCTGTCCTCCATGGCCATCTGGGACCTCAGGAAAATGACAACTGCGCATTCGATACCGCTTGGCGACGCGTTCAAGATCAACAAAGTCGTTTATGACTACAGCGCCAACTTCTTTGGCGTCGCTGGGAACGGGGGCGTCCGTCTGTTTGCACACAAGACGTGGGAAGAGCTGGTTCGCTTCGAGGAGGCGGGCGATGTGACAGATCTCGTGTTCGGTGATCAAGGAAAGGAGCTTTGGGCGACCAGCGGGAGAGAGGTCAGGATCTGGGGCGTCCCCGAGTAGTTGGCGTTGACTATTATCCTATCTGTTCTTCGAAATGTTTGCTCGCCCGTGTCACAGTTGATATGCTGCTTGCTCCGTCCGTGTCTCAAGTCGGCCCAAGAGACGAGCCATGAATGTAACTATGTAAACGATGATAAGCTTTCCTTTCCTCGATGATTCACGACTGTCCAAATTGGCTGATTGTAATTGTGATTTCATGCATTGGCGTAAGTACAAGCTTGGTACATACATTGATGGAATGAGCGACCAAACGTAAATCCCGGGGAAAAAATATAATGGTAATGCGAAAGAATGCAGAAACGTGCGAACGAGCCAGAAAGATGGGTAGGTGCGGTTGGAATAAGGCGAGACAGGGAGACGAAAGAATTTTGTAGAGTCGCGGCGGCCAGTCATAACAAAGCGTCAAGGAACCAAAGAAATAGGGGATATGCGTACAGCGTTCTAGCTTTTCGGCAGGTTGTGAGTGGTCACCACGTCAACGGACCGAATGTCTGTCCGGAGGACACTACGCGGAGCGGCGTGCCACGGAAGTCGGCGGTGTTTTGCCAGGCATTGTTGCCCCACCAGTTGAGGGTGATGCCACCCTTGGGCAGCTGCAAGGCAAAGAAGATGAACAGTAGGCCGATTGCAACTCCAGCGTCGAGGCCTGCGGCTAGAATGTAGTTGTAGCGCATCCACCATCGGAAATGGTAGCGGCGCATGAACCACTGGAAGAAGAAGCCCACCATCAACCACGACGAGTAGTTGATACCTGTCGCAGGAGGCATCGAACCGATTCCGGCGAAGAGGACGGGAACATTGATGTAACGCCAGTAAGATAGGGGGAATCGGCGCGCTAGATAGTAAAAGGGGATGGGGAGGGCGGCGCCAACGAAGAAAAACCACAAGATTGGACTGTACATAGCCCCCGGGCTGAAGATTCTCTGCGGTCCAATGCCTCCCCATATCAGTGAAGAGGTCGCGAATACAGCCGTGGAGGGACAGGTGAAGAACTGAGGTTGGTTGGGCTGACAGATGTCCACGACATTTGCAAACATCCAGTCCTGGACGAAAGTGACCACGATGCAGGTAACGAAAGCGGCGACCACTTGGGCGAGGAACATAAGACGAGGAGGAATCTTCATGTAGTGACCAAGCTTCAGGTTAGCAGCGAACCCAACCGCCTGATTTGTGCCAGTGTAAGAAACGGTTTTGAAAATCATGACGGCCACAGGTTTGTTTGGAAGAAGGTAGCCAGCGACGAGTTCGAACATAACGGACAAGGCAACTTGTTGGTTGGTGATCGCCTGGATCATGCCGATAGGAATAGTCATGAGCCCGGCGAGGAACAGCGCAACGCAGACTCCCCAAATGGGAAGCTCAGTGGGATAGACCTCGACGGTGACGAACAAGAGAATCAACATTGTGATTCCCAGCAGTGCATACCACCATTGTGGAACTTCCGCATACGCTTGCATGAGGCGCGAGTGGACATCACGCTCGTCCTTCAGATTGCTCCTAAGGCGTTTCATGATGTCACGGCGGTACCAGACTAAGAACGACGTTCAGGCTTCGACGGCTGTGAGAATAAACGGAAACTCACGGAAGGTGTGGACAATGACAGATGAAAACGCAGCAAATGCAACGCCATACGCAATTGCTAGCGTGGCGGGAATGAATGCCGGAGAGTATGCTTCGTATTTTGTGAGGTCGAAAGTGCCGTTGGTGAGAACTTGCGTTACATTGTAAGTCTGACCAGTGTTATCGTACACGACCGATGATGACATGGGCAAGTAGCTCATGAAGAAACTGTTTGTGTCTAAGGAGAGTGGGGATTCGGAATGAGATCACAGCGATGGAAACGAGTGACTTACAGTAAAGGATAGGCGCCAAAATCCAGAAGCACAGGACAAAGCCAACGCCCGTGTTTGCCTCTGACCACCACTAAGAAAAAAAGATAAGGCAAATAGAGTGGGGCATTCGAGAAGACGAACGTACGGGTGAAACTAGAGGGTTGGAAAAGAAGGACACCATAGACCAGTCGAACGTAAGAATGCCCATACCCAGACCTGTGGATGTGCCGAATAAGGAGTTGACGACAACGTTGTTTGGTGCGATCCAGCACACCCAGTTGAAGACACTGAGGCCAGTCCAGAGGAAGCCGGGCACAAAGTACCATACAGCGCTGCATGCGACAACGATTGCGAAAAACTTTTCGCGAGAAACGTGGCGACGATCGGGATTGCCATATGCCCTGTGAAGGGTATTGAAGAGTGCGCAGTTGACCAAGGCTCCGGGCCAGATCATGCTGCTAGGATAGACGAGGAAACGGCGGAGGAGAGCACCCGCAGAGAAGCCGATCAACTGCGAGCTGACAACAAGCAGGATCTCGTATGCATGGCTAACCTTCTGGTTGTAGAAGAAGCGCTGGGTGGCAACGACGTCGGTCGCATATGCGCCGCTGACAGCCACGCCGGCCATAACGGTGATCAAGACGTGCTCTTTGATATTGAAGGGGCCAGGATTCAGTGTCCAGGTGCAACCCAGGACGCGGAAGCGGGTAGTGGGGAGAACACGCTCAAGGGCTTTGCCCAAGGGGAGAGCAGTCAACTGAGCGACGATACCGCTGATAAGCACCGAAGGATCTGATTACGCACGTCAGATTGAACGTGAAACGAGGGAGAGACATACTGACATCGAAAGGAGAATACCTGGTTCATTGCAGAGAGAATTATTGTGTAGAACAAACCAAGTAGCCATGTGCGAAATGTGTTGGCGGGCATTGTCACATCGTCGATGCTGGCAACGGCGGCGCGAACCTCTGGATACGGGGACTCGCTGTCGAGAAGTAGTGAGAAGAGCAAAAGGTGGATAGGGATGCAGCACTTACTCCTCGTAGTCGAATGCAGTGCCTTGGGAGTCTGAGGTGGAGTACCTCACGGACTCTGAGCGAGACTGCACATCGAACTCTGAAAGACGGACAGAGCCGGCATCGGAGCCCTTCTTCCTCTCGAGCTCGAACACGTCTGTGCTAGAGTCTGAGAGAGACTGCAACTCCGAATGATAATCAAAGTTGGGGTCGTTGAGATGCTCCATGAGAAAGTCGACATCCTCGGGAACATCTGGGACGCCTCGAGGGCGAACGGAAGAGGGATTAACGATGTTGGTCGCGCTATTGAAGGTCACGGGCTCCATAACGTCACCGATTCCAACGTCAGGTAGGGACAGCAAGCCGTTCCTCGAGGAAAAAGGCGAGGATGGGCGAGTGGAGAGAGGCCGGGAGGATGGTATTGTAACGAGGTTCCATGGCCTTTTGAGAGCGGAAGATATTATGGAGTGGGCTCGGAATGGAAAAGAGGGTCCACAGGGGAGAGGTGGAAGCAGGGCGGGGACTGACAGGACAATAGACCCGATTTGACAAGCTTCACAAAAAGCTGAGAACCCCACCGGCTAAGTTACGCGAAACAAAAAGCGTCCTGGCATATTAATTGATCAGTGACGTAGGGATGGTCCCATGTGCGGCGCCTGGGTCAAGTATACATACATGTGCAGACGGGGTCACCACTGAGCAGGGAAGTGGGAGGGCCGTGCGGGCCAGTGGTCATCGACCTCGAATGCGAGGTCCACCGGACTGAGGGACAGCCTGTAAGTGCGCGCGAATTGAGACCTGCGTTATTGTCCGGGTGGACAATAAGACTCGCCATTCCTAATGGAGATCCAGTCGCAATCCGCGCCGGACATGACACCCGACGTCGAAACAGCCAAGGAGAGCCTCGCCATCCACGCAGAGAATGGCCAGCAAGCACCGGGAAGCGTACAGATATGTCCACCTTCTGCCCCACTTCTCTCAGGATAAATACCCCCCTCTCGTCCCGTTCGAGCATATCGATCCCGCATTTCGTGCTCTGAGACATCCTGAACCCCGGGCCTTTTTGAATGGTGCGACAAGCCTGGTCGACCTGACCCCGAACCTGGGCACGGAGGTCCGAGGCATTTGTCTCGTAGATCTCGATGGCGATGGGAGAGATCAGCTCGCGCTAGAGGTGCTACACCAGCATCTCCGCAATCGCAACACTCTAAATCGTCCAACAATAGGTTGCCAGGCGT
>JBBPKI010000929.1:0-16414 GCA_038089155.1 Nevesoporus exiguus
GCGCCGAGCATGGAGGAATGGAGATGGACTGAGGGAGTTGGAGTTGGCCGGAGTTGGCCGGAGTTGACAGGAGTTGGGGCCAAAGGGGTCGGAGATGGATGGGATGGCACAGGATATGACACCTTGTGACATATCAACAAGCTGTGAACCATATATCCTGCTGTTTAACTGATGAAGAACTGGAGCAAGCAGAAAGGTTTGCAGTAGAATGGGGCCTGGAGCGAGGCCCACCAGAAAATGTCAAAGCTAGGTATACTATTTTCAAAGGATTTTAAAACATCTTGCTGAAATGTGGGGATTGTAGAAATGCCACATGATATGGGCACAAGGTATTCAAGGAATTCGCACAAGAGATGTGGCGAGCATGCAGCATGAGAATTGTTGTTTTAGCTGGCTGGAAAGATGAGAATGGGCAATCAGTCACTGCTACATGCATGTGTAACCTCAGTTATCACAAGAGACCATGTTGACAAAATGACAGTGCTGACTTCAACGATGTCATTGAGGAGGCAGATAAGTTTGAGAAGATTTCCAACGTTTATAAGGAGTGGGAGAGATATATAGGGACATCACTGGAAGGTGCTGCAGAATTTTCTGGGCAAGAATCAGATCTGCTATCAAGTAGTGACAATGACAGGAAGAAGAAGAAAACAAAGCCCACACGAAAGATAGATCCTGTGAGTGCTGTCACTTGGGATGATGGATCCATTTGGATCGGTGACATTTGCAGTCTGAGCCATGGTGAACTACAAACAATTATACATGGATTTCTTACTGTGCACTATAGTACGCTCTTCACATTTTGATGCAATATCACTTAGGTTGGTACTAATGCAAGAAATGTATAGGAAAGGTGTGTGGAAGCTTTACAACACGTGCTCCATTCAAATGGCTCACCAGGCAATGGGGCGAAGTTATCGCTGACCATCATATTCCTTCGGAATTTCACTTTCCTGGGGACCCCAGCCATATGCCAAGGAATGCTGTACTAGAATTTCTGAAGTTCATCCAAAAATGACAGTGGAATCATCCAGATGATATCTTTGCATTCCATCATTGGTGGGATCAAGACAGGAATCTTCAGGACCCAATTCATATGACTACATCCGATGCTGAACATGCTTCAATTTCAAAGGGAAAAGCCAAAGCTATTCAACGAAAATCCCACAAACAGCAGTGATCCCACAGAGCTTACAAATCCTGCACAGCCCATATTGCCCACAAATATTGCAGATCTTCGATCCCCCATTCATCCCCTTCCTCATCAGAGTCTAATGACTTTGAAGATGCCAGGGAATATACACCTAAGTCTCATTTTAACCATAGCTCACACAGTGAATCATATGAGATAGAGGCTATATGTGCATCTTCAATTGAATCTGACATCGTGGAAAATCCAACAGCTATAGTGTGTCATTCTTCCAAACTGGACACTACAGTGGGAGTCTCCATAGAAGGTGATGGCAAGAGTTCCAAAGGTTGTCCAGTTCATATAACATGTTTCAATATTTAATTATCACTAATTTACTTCTAGGATATGCCATGAACATCTTGAAACCCTGCCAAACATCACAAGTCACCAATATAACAAGAGAGGAAAATGCTGATAGTAATGCAAACCTGTCAAAAACATTGATGGAATCCACTCTTACACACAAACACTTGCCACTACAAACACAAGACATGGCTAAAGCCGGTAAGTGCCCTTAATAAACATGTTCTCAAGTGTAGCACTTAGCTGATTGCTCACTAGATAATGCCACAGAACTTCAGAAACCTCACTGGCAGTTGCATTCACACTCTGGGAAACAGAGAGATGATAATAACACAACACAAAATGTGAACAGTTTTACCAAGGTAACAACGGCCACCAGGCCATGTGCAGAGTCACCAGAACCTTGAGTGAAGAAATCTAATGAATGTAACATTGGTCAGCTGACCATGGAAGAGAAGAACGTACGAGCAGTGTCTGGCTTTTGCAGTTGGAACATAGCTAATATGCCCCTCAGAGCTGTCTTGAGGAGCCTCGCCAAAAAAAGACATATTCAAGGTGTTGTGTGGTGCCCATTGTGGTATCTGTCAATATGGGTTCAGGCAATTTGTCAGATGGTGAGTGTTGGCAACCTAGACCTGTTAAGGCTTCGGTCACACTACTAGTACTTGCTATAGAGTCAAGAGGAAGCATCCAGGGGAATCAACCAGGACTTGACTGAAGTCTGGTTGTTGATGACATTCAGATTATATACGTACAGAGTAGTTTAGGGCAACTGTGAGAATACTTAGCAAGTAGCTATGTTATTGTGGAGTGGGAAAGAGATAAGAGTCGGTAATTAAGGAAGCATGTAGATAAGGGAGGTCTAGAGCGAATGTGACTTGAGTGAAGGATGATGACCTAGACTTGGTCAGGTGACATGTCCCATGGTCACGTGACAGTGGTCATGTGACTTTGATAAGATTAGATAAGGAGAAATTGTAACATTACCCCCCTCCTATGAATTGCATTCCAGGCAATTGAAGGGAACTTGGGAGGGTTCTGTCACGTTGACATAAGATGAAAAAAGAGAATTAAAGTCTGTTTGGACCATTCTGAGCTTCTGGGGTGCTGCCAGGTTGGAAAGGTAAAAGTCCTTAATTACCTCTTTGGTGTTTGAGAGGTGGCTCTGAGGTTCCCATGTGCAGTCTTCCTTGTCATAGCCCTTCCAGTGTACCAAAAATTCCAGAGAGCATCCTTTGAGGTGTGAATTGACTATATAGTCTACCTCGAACTCAGGAATTCCTTCTTGTGTGCCCACAACGGGTCCTGGGGCAACTACAGGTTGATTTTCAAGGCGTTCCTTATAAGGTTTGACCCTTGAAATGTTTACAGTTGGGTGAATTCACAGGGTAGATGGTAACTTGAGCATAACAGCATTAGGGCCTGTGAATGAAAGTATTTCATAAGGGCCAATCCATTGCTCTGTAAGCTTTTTGGATGCCCTGTTAAGTTTAATGTTCTCTGTTGAAAGCCAGACCATGTCTTCGACTTTCATTTCAGGAACCTTGGTGCAGTGCTTATCAGCTTGCCGCTTCATTGAAGATTGAGCTTTTTCAAGAGATTCTCTAGCTTGCTCAAGCGTTTTGGAAAAATCCTGTGCAAATGCCGAGGATGACTTGTTCTTGGTGATTGTGGGTTCAATACCCATTCTTGTTTTGTAAGTTTTGGTGACTTCAAATGGTGTCTTCTTTGTGGAAGAGTGTCGGCAATTGTTATATGAGAATTGTGCCAAAGGAAGCCACTCTGCCCATTTATCTTGCTTCTTGGCTGTGAATAGCCTGAGGTATTGTTGAAGGTCCCTATTGACCCTTTCTGTCTGTCCATCTGTTTGAGGATGGAATGCCATAGACATATTTAGGTCTATTCTGAGTATTTTACCCAGATCCTTCATTACTTGAGAAGCGAATTGTGGTCCTCAATCTGAGATGATGGACCATGGGAGACCATGGTGCTTCCATACATGATCCCTGTATAGCTTGGCTGTGCCAAGAGCTGTGATTGTTTTATTGGTGGGAATAAATTCCACCTCTTTTGAGAATTGGTCTACTATGACTAGTACAGAGTCGTAGGTGTTTGATGTGGGTAAATCGGTAATAAAGTCCACAGAGATGTCTTTCCATGGACCTTCTGGGATCGGATTTGGAATCAAATCTCCTTTTGGGGTCTTATTTTCTGGCTTCATGTGTGTGCATCTGTTGCACCTTGAACAGTAGTCTTTTACTTGGGCTTGAAGGCCATTCCATTGAAAGTACTGTTCTATTATTTGCCAGGTCTTTTCAGCACTGCCATGTCCAGCAATCAGAGAGTCATGGTAGAGGGTAATGATTTCTTGGTGCAGGTTTTCCTTTTGTGGAACGAAGATTCTGTCACCAAGATACAGAATTCCATCTTTGTTAAGAAGGTTGGGCTTTTCATCACCCTTCCATTCTTCTTGTGCTTCTACGATCTTTTCTAGCAATTTTCTTTCCTCTCCTTCGATCATATAGGCTTGTTTGGAATGTACCCTTACTCTATTTTCAGGGATCATTTGGACACCCTTGTTGTCTTCATCTATGCCGATAGCGTGATCCTCTTGTTGAGAGAGGGCATCTGCTTTTCCCATTTGGGATCCTGGCTTGTTGACTAAGACGTAATTGAATCGGGATAGCCATTGTGACCATCTTGCTTGGCATCTATTGAGATCTTGCTTTGTCATGAAATATTTGAGGTTTGCATGATCAGTCCACACCTCAAATTCTTCTGCCCCCTCAAGATAATGTCGCCATTGTTCTAGGGCCAGAATTATGGTGAGCATTTCCTTATCTGCGATTGGATAATTCCTCTGCTCGGGGGTCATTGAAGCTGAGGAAAAGGCAACTGGATGCCACTTGTCGTCCTGCTTTATGGAAAGGACTGCCCCGGTAGCAAAGTCGGAGGCATCAGTTTTGAGATGAAATTCGCTGTTATTGTCTGGATAAGCAAGTATGGGTGCAGTGGTAAATGCCCTTTTTAGTTCATCAAAAGCTCCTTGTTCAGTGGGTCCCCACTGCCAGGGTTGGTCTTTTTTTGTAAGATCATTCAATGGACGGGACACTTGTGAAAAGTCTTGAATGAATCTCCTGTAATAGTTTGCGAGTTCTAAGAAGCTACAGACTCCCTTGACATTTTTAGGTGTAGGCCAGTCTAAGATGGCTTCTACCTTGCCTTTCTCCATTTAAATTCCCTCGGTATTTACTACCATGCTGAGGAATTTGACCTCTTTTTGCTTGAAGAAGCACTTTTCTGGTTTTAAGAACAGGTCATGTTCTTTCAACCTTTTCAAAACTTCTTTGACGATCCTGTCATGTTTGGCTTCATCGTCTGTCTTGGTGAAAATCATTATGTCGTCTATATATACGATGACGACTCCATCCATGTCAGCAAAGATTTCGTTCATCATTTGCTGGAATGTTGCTGGCGCATTACATTGCCTGAAGAACATTACAAGAGGTTCATAAGCTCTGGTGTGAGAGACAAATGTGGCCTTCCATTCATCTCCTTCTTTGATTCTAATGTTGTTATATTCCCATTGGAGGTCTAGCTTTGTAAATAGCTTTGCTCCTTGTAGCTTGTCCACCAGCTGACTTATTAAGGGGAGTGGATAATTATTTTTTACCGTCCACTCATTAAGATATCGGTAATCTTGTACCAATCTTTTCTTCCCATCTTTTTTTGGTATGAAGAAGACCAGTGAGGTCTGAGGAGAGCGTGATGGTCAAATGTATCCCTTCTTGGTTTGCTCATTGACGAAGGATTTTAGTTCTTTGATCTCATTTTTGCTCATGGGAAATATTTTTGCCTTTTTAGGTTGAAAGCCAGGCTTTAGCTTTATCTTGTGATCCCAGGGTTTTTGTAAAGGTAGTCTTTCTGACTCCTTCTTGCTAAAGACGTCTAGGAATTGATGGTATTCTTTAGGAACCATTTCTTTGAGTGTGGGTTCCTTCTTCTTGGGTATTTCAAGGGTTTTGATGAACTGATGCACAGTCGAGGCATGCTTAAGCTCTTCTTCTTTCTCTTTTGCCAAGTTTGTTCCTCAATCTGATAGCATATAGCAGGATCTCAGGCATCTTGCCATCTTAACTTCTCCTTTGGTCCAATCAATGGTTGGATTGTGCTTTGCCAACCACATATATCCTAGGATCATTGGGTTTTTGCCTAGGTTTGTTATTTCCGCAACCAGGCGTTCGTGGTGTCCTTGGTAATCTAAGATTATTTCTGCCTGATGTGTAACTGCTCCGGCAGAGTTCTTTGTTCCATCCACATTAAAGACAGGAATTTCTCGTTCCATCTTTTGTAGTGGAAGTTTGACTTCTTCAGCCCATTTTTTGTCTATGAATATTCCATTTGCACCACTATCCAATAGGGCTTTGCACTGATATTTCTTGTGCTTGGTAGTGGGGTGCGCAATTGAGATATCCATAAGGATTTTGTACTGCACCTTGGTGTTCCTCAAGAGGATTCATTCTGGGAAACTATCCTCATAAATATTTTTTTGTTTTTCTTTGACCCAATTAAGCCTGCATTCCCATGCAGCAAGCTCCTTGTTCGGAGGCCCAGTCTCAGTAGTGGGTAGGTGTACTCGATAAATAGGACTAGATGGTTCAGAGCATGGGAAAGAGGAATCTGAATTGTCTTCGAAATCTTGTCTGTATTGTACATAAGAGGATAGGGAGGAGAAACTTTTTTTTGTATTTAGCATCGGCTTCTGAGGTCCCAGATCCCTCAGTTGCTGTAACCTTTTCCCACCTTCTTCATCTCGGTATCGTGAAGGTCAAAAAAGTATGCCTTCATTTGCTCAAAGTCCATTCCTTTTATGACTTTGGCTTCCTTGGGTTCTTCTTTCTTTTTGTCTTCTTCCTTCTTGGTCATTTCTCTTATTTGTGGCCTCTTTTGAGGCTCTTGTGCCCTCTTTCAGCAATTGAATTTGTGTCCTCCTCCAAGGAACTTACATTCTTCGCACTTCTTCTTGGGGTTAGGACAGTTTCTGGTGATATGTCCATCCTTATCGCAGTTATAACATTTCAAGTTTCGCTGTCACAGAACTCCTATGTCCATTGGTTGGCCCCTTCCACCATACATGCAGGCCTGCCCTTCCTGCGAGTGATTGTTTTGGAGAGGTCTTTGTGAGATCTTCTCTGTCTTTCGTAGTTTGAAAGACTCAAGTCGTGCTCCAACTTCTTTGGCCTTCTCCACATAATCCTGTATGCATGTCTTCCTATCTCTGTTTTCATATATTTTCCTGGCAAGGTTTTCTCCCAGGGCTTTTTCAAACAGCCTTACTCCCTGCGGGTCGGGTTTGGCCGGGACACCTCCAGTGTCATAATAGTACCCCAGCCATCTTGTAGTGAATGACTGGGCCGACTCTCCTTCCATCTGCCGACACCATTCAAGTTTGTTCCTTGCCTCATCCTCTTCGTTTATGGACTTGAAATGGGAGATAAGGAGTTCTCCCAATGTTTTCTGTGTGGGCCATTCATCAGTCTTCATAAAGTGTCGGAGTTGCTGTCTGGCCCATTGTGCTGCTCCGAATTTATCCCTCTCTCTGGCTTTTACCCCAATCCTTGTTAGTGTTGCTATGACTACTTGTTCATCCATGATGAACGATTTGGGATTTTCCTTAATGTAGAGGGCCATGCCCATTTGCCATGATTTGAAAAGGTCTTTATTGCCATTGAATTTCCCAGGATCGGGTACCATTTCTACCTTTTTAGATACTTTTACTTCTGTATTTTCTACTCTCCTTTTCCCTTTTTCCTTTTTAAGCTCAGTGAGCTCCTCTTGTAGCGCTAGCAATTGATCTGCCAACATCTTGATATACTCCGCAGACATTTTATCTTCTGTTGTGGAAGTGGGTGTGGGTGGCAATTGGGAGATCCGGTCTGGGGAGGATGGCTGGTCTTCTAAGGGGTCGCTGAATGAGTTGTTGGTCTCTGAGTTGATGAACAGGCATGGGTTCCAGTAAGGGTTCTGTGACATGGTGTTCTTGTTGAAGAACCGGGGCTATTTCCAGTTCAGGTGTAGGAAGAGGAGAGGGCATGTGAAGATTTTGTAAAGCAACGAGTCCTTCCCTTAATTCTTCAAGAAGCTGTACTTCTTGTTGGAGGCATAGTCGTGGGTCGGGGTGGAGTTGTACTTGGAGGACTCTGATCCTAAAGGCTAAGGCTTGGTCCTTGGGGATTTCGTGAGCTTCTAAAAGAAGTCTGTCAAATGGCTCATTTTCCCTTATCCTGTCTAGGAGATAGGGGAGGAGGTCGTGGTGTTCAAAGATATTTACCAGGGGTTCTGGTGTGGGGGTTCTGTAGAGGTATTCGTTGTTGTCCTCCCTTGGGTCGTAGTGTATGAACCTTAGTTCGTCTTCTCTCTGGTGATCACTGTAAGGGGTGGACTGATGTCATCCAATTGGGTAGCAATCTTCTGACAAGACCCTTTCATCAGGAGTGGTTGCTCTTGTCTGAGCTGGTTCTCCATTCCAAAAGTGGTACTGCCCTGCTTGGTCAATGTACCCATCGTTTGGGTTGAATGAAAACTCTCTTCGGTGTGGGAAGTTGTTCCCGAAAATTGTTTCTTCTGAGGCAAGGTGAACCTCAAACTCCTCAGCTTTTGGGAATGGGTGGTTTGGAAACATCCAAAAATATCAAAGAAGTGTGGACCTTTGTCAACACCAACTTCTACTCAATCAGGACAATAGCCTCCTCGACTTGAGCCTTCGAAAGTTCATATGTAGACTAGTGATGCCGGGCACAAGACTGCTCTTGCGACACCAACTAGCAGTATGGACTATTCTTAGAAGAAAGTGGCCTCACATGGACCTGAGCCTAGGCTCCTTCGAAGTTGAAATGTGCGGAGGCAGTGTTTAAACCAATTAAGCTCTCTTGAGAGCACCCCTTGATGGCGGCCTAAAGCACAACTGACCTTCACCAGTGTATAGCCAGGGTATACGTAAAAGTCAAATGGAGCACAAGTGTGCGAGAAGATGAATGGTGGTAGGTAGGTTCCCTTTGCCCCTAGGGTCTGGGGTTGTCGCGAACAACAGAGAGGTAATGAGGTAGTGTGAGGGAAGATGGGTAGTCAAGTCCTAATGTTGGCAACCTAGACCTGTTAAGGCTTCAGTCACACTACTAGTACTTGCTATAGAGTCAAGAGGAAGCGTCCAGGAGAATCAACCAGGACTTGACTGAAGTCCGGTTGTTGATGACATTCAGATTATATATGTACAGAGTAGTTTAGGGCAAGCGTGAGAATACTTAGCAAGTAACTACGTCATTGTGGAGTGGGAAAGAGATAAGAGTTGGTAATTAAGGAAGCATGTAGATAAGGGAGGTCTAGAGTGAATGTGACTTGAGTGAAGGATGATGACCTAGACTTGGTCAGGTGACATGTCCCATGGTCACATGATGGTGGTCATGTGACTTTGATAAGATTAGATAAGGAGAAATCATAACAGCGAGACTGACATCGAGGCACCTGGTAAGTGGCTTTGTGGAATGAGATTTTCATGCTTTAATGTCATTCAATTTGTGTTCTGGATGCTCCTTGTCTAATAGGAGGCCATCAAATCTCACTGACTAAGATTAGAACAATAATGAGACCCCAATTGCCTTATGCTTCAAATACTGCAGTATTTGTCATTTTCAATAGATGTTGCCTTACCTTATTTTTCATTCTTAGATCACCATTGACAGTGCAAGCAACAAACAAACTCCTCCGGGGACTAGCAAGAAGCTTGAAAGATCTATGATGCCTCATCCTAGAGCCTCCATGGTACATGGAAATCTCTGCTTTTGAATTGTTAGCTGACCTAGAATTTAGATGTCTTCTAAAGTCAAATGAGCTTTGCCACAGGCGTTTAAACAAAGTATTATCCCTGAGGCGCAAGGTAGGGATTTTGGTCATCATTATGTCTTTTCTAGTGGCTTACCAGTTTAAATAGCATGATTTGGCCATTCGGATGTGCCCCATCAGCATTCAACAAGGCCAAGGAGACAGCCAAGTCATGCCAACAATGGATTTTCTGCTTCAGAAAAGAAAACTCCATAGAAACACAAAGCCACAAGTGTTGACAGATGTACTCCTAAAGGTGCCAAGTAACTAAGTTCGATTGTCAAGTTGGACTATATACAATGCATACATACATGTTCCATCAATGAATTATAGTGCTTTGACGGGATTCATAAAATTACCAAAAATCAACATGAGACTGAGAAAACAGGTTCGTGCCATGGAATATGAGAAACGCAGCGATTCAAAAAAAAAGGCAAATCATCCACTACCCTTCCATGTTAATGCCTCCGACCTCTACACTAGCAGACATTGTGGCAATTGGTGGCAATGACCTCCTTGGAACCCCTGGAGTCAAGCGTCCATCAACTGCCCTGATGGTTGATTCAGAGTCTCCAATTACTGCTGGACTCACGCCCAGCAATGATAATTCTGCTGACGTACCTCACTCCAGATTAGGCTGAGGGGAAGCGATGGATGTTCCTGAATGTCCAATAGTGACTGTGGGAAATGCCACAGGAGGTATAGTACAATTGATGCAGATTGATGTTGTCACCACTGCTGAGGTCAATGTGACTGTGGATGGAGCATGAACCAGCAGTGGAGCAAGATCAGTGGTACTTGTATCGACAGTAACATTGTCCAACATAAACAGGTGGGCTGGTGACAATGGGATGGCTGATAGAAATGGCGAAGGGACTTCTGCATTTGCAGCATCCTCCAAATTGTCCTGAGAACAACCCAGTCAATCCACCGCATCAAGCTCAAACAGCACAATGGTTGAGACAGGCATCGAGAATAGCCTGAATGATGAAGAGTACAGCTCAGGTGTTTGTGTAGAATCAATGGATGGTTGAACACCCGGTGAAGTTGACATATGATGCACCCCAATCTGGCTCTGCACCATGTGGGCTTGAGATTCTGATGCAAGAAGAGATGGCACGAGTGATGACATCGCCTCTGTCCCCAGTACCTTCAGAGATCTAGCAGGGCTACCTGTCTGTGAGTGAGAGGGGCTGGAAATGACGCTGGTGATGTCAAACTGTTTTGTGGGATGCAAGGATTCTTCTGGAGTTCATGTTGATAAAGGGGTATTTTGAAGATGTTGGGAATTGCCACTCATGGCAGCGGCATGGTTGTTGGATACCTTCAGGTGGAGTGTGTCTAACAGGGCCTTAATCGAGCTCAGAGTGTCTTCGGTCTCTTGTTGTCATTTGATCAAGTGGTCGAACTCAGAGCATGTGACTAGCCATTCACCACCAAGGGTATATGTGGGGCCTGGTTTCAGCCCTGAGGTGTCCACATTGTGTGTGGCTTTCCCAGAGCTGCCCAGCCAAGAAACTTGAAGTACATACCTCTGCGCCCATCTTCAATGGTACCATCTGCTGCCTTAGCGCTTTTGCAAAGTAATTAATTCGGCTACACCGTATTTGGATGAAAGGTCCTTTCTGCTCACCAGTTTGCTCTAGCTGCCCGCCAGCCTCACTCGTTGATGCTGTGGTATTTGCTGCCTTAGAGGACAGGGGAACTTGGAGAATGATCTTGCTTTTTCAGATGGGAGAACGACGTAATGGAGGTATTACAACACATGGTTTGGGAGGTAGTCTTCTCTCCATCTTTGGCGGGCGTGATTTTGATGCCATGGCCAATTGTTTGCGGACGTGCTTTTGTGGAGGTGGACTGTCTGAATTACACTCGATGGGCTGCCATGAAACAGAACGACCCCTGTTTTTCCCAGTTGAATATTCGCAGTGTTTCTTTCTCTGGCGACATTGTTGACAGGCAGCATCTTCTACTGGGGTGCAAACAATGCCAAAATCAGTACAAGTCAAACACGCATTTGGTGGTTGCATAACCAGTTCTCGTTTTCTCTTTGGCCTTCCTACCTTTGGTGTTGGCTCTGGAGTGGTGCTGGATGTACTTCGCACAGGTGTGTGATCACATTCCTTCTCTTGGACTTCTTGGACTTTTCTTCTCTTTCCAAGTGCAGCTTCATGGTGATGGGCCCTGTCTTCTTTGGCCTCCACCTCCTTCTCACCTGAATCACCACCCACCAATTCATCAGTGTCATCCACAGGCTCCGGCTTCACTGTGACCATGCTGGAGAAGCTACGTTCAGTTGAATGATGTGGTGGCAGGTCACAGGGGAGGGACTTTGGGCATTTTGCAGTGATGGGAGATTTTGAAGGGATTGGAATCATTTCAAATGTGACCTTTGGATTCCATGGATGCTGGCGAATATCAAGGGCTGTGCATTTCGTGATTTTGTTCCAGTCTGGCCATTCATTTCCTGCATGGATCCAGAAAGTATTGATGGCAAGTAAAATGGCGGGTATCTTCTTTATTCTTTGCAACATCACAGACCACCGTCTGCAGAATGTTGGCGTAAATACATGATAAGGTAGAACAGAAACTCACCATTTGGTCCTCAATAATCTCAATCGCCTTTTTTCAGCCCATGTAGCCACCCTTCTGAACGTGTACCCACATCGCATCAAGAATAACTTTAGCACAGTTTACCAGCACATCATCAGGCATGAGTTCCAGTGTGATAGAAGTAGATCGAGTGGACATGGTGTTCTTGTTTCATGAGGTGTGAATGTTATATGAGTGAGGGCAGATGCTTCCACAACTATGCCACATTTTGGATTGTTGTGAGTTTCCCACACTTTGACGGATTGTTGAGTCTCACAAACCATCTGTTAAACACTGGGGACAAACTCCAGACTAACTCCAGACTTTGGAGTTAGGTTAGTCAAACGGGACTTGGCTTCACCTTATGTGGTGTGCCTTTGCAGAAAGTCCAGTGTCCTGAATTTGCGGAGGGTTGGAGTTTGGAGGAGAGTCTTGGACTCAAGATGAGAGGAGAACGTCAGATCAAGACAAGGACAGGAGAAGGTTAAGTTGAGATTTGAACTGAGGTATCTACTGACAGAAGTAGAGACTTTATATACTAAGAGAGATGAGATTGGGTAAGTCTTCAATGTGCACAGGCACAGAGGTAACTATGTAAGTGAAATGGAAGTCAGGATAAGACATTGAGATGGAATGGGAAAAGAGATGTCAAGATGAAATGGAAATGGAGATGTCATAGTGGAACATATGGAGAGATGTCAAGGTAGAATATAATAGAAAAGGTGCGAAGTCAAGGTCTATGATATTGAATGAGAACGAACTGGAGGATCAACGGAGTTGATCTGGAGTTGAGTACATGTGCGCGACCAGAGGAACTAGGCTGGAGTAGGTCCGGAGTGACCAGCGTTGGACAGAATATGACAGTATCCCCCTCTTAGACCTGAACCCCTGAAGGCCGTTAGCATGTGACTCCATTGATTGGTTTTTGAGTCTGAAACAGAGTTTGGTTTGTCTGTTAAAAAAGAAACCTGTGTGCTTGGAGTCACTTCATCCACTACCACCAATTCTAACCTTTTCACATTTGTATTCGCAGTCACCTATCCCCTCTACCATACATAACACCCCAGGTCCACTTATAACTAACCCTACGCACTTTGGACATTTTGCACCCACCCCTTTTAATTTTCCATTCCATATGACGATTCCAATGCCCAGGATGGCATCATTTCAAGCCCCTGGGGGGATGGACCACATTGACCATAGGTCAAGCCAGTTATCCATCTGGCAGAGGCGGTTGTCATCTGGACGTCCACCGGACCACTTTCCGATGAATTAAGTACATTTTTGCTTCACTTAGTCCAGGATTTTGCCAAAATGGCCCCAATTTTTCATTCCTGAATATTGCCTTTTCATCCGATTTCATGCATACAGTGATTTGAGGCCGCTTTTTCAGCATTCCATTTTGTTCTATCTGTTTCTTTTCATTTTATAGTGTTCTGGACAGTATAGCAGCTGAAAGATGCACGAAGAAGGCAAGCTGGGTGGTACCCCACCTCCGAAGGAACTCTGGAAGGTATAGATGCCGATAGAAGCCCGATGAAGACAAGTCGAGTGGTACCTCGCAATTATAGCTAGCCCCTTTCATTTTCTTCATCCATTTCCTTTATTTTTCATAGACCATCCATTCCTGCTCGCAAGCAATGCCCAGTCACAACCACTGCATCATCCAGTCCACATCCTATCTACTCTGGATGAACTCCACCCATCTCCGGATGCCCTTCAGAGTCATCTCCGCAGAGGATCACCTGCCCTATCCATAGCAGATACTGAAACCACCATCTTGCACACCAGAGCCACTGCCCTTATCCAGTCAAAGTCCAGCCTACTCTGGATGAACTCCAGCCCACTCTGGATGGACTCTGCCCAACTCCGGACACTTATTGCAGACATTCCCATCCATTACGCTGCACACTGGATATATTGCATCACCAGATTAGAGGCATCGCATACCTGGATGCTCGCACTATTCAATACTGGTATCGCCATATCACCAGATACATCCATAGCATGCACCAGGGCCACCACACTGCGCACAGGATCTATCGCATCACCCGGATCATCGGTATTACAAGCCAGAACCACTATGCCACTGGTATCACCCTTGCTATACACTACTCCCAGAGATCCACTGACTGGGGACAGTTAGCATTTAACTCCCCTGCGGATGTAGAGAACCTTGGTTCCCTACATCTGTATTCCTGATTTATATGGCATCCAACGACATCACACTTCATCCGATGTTATCCCAGTCATCCCGACACTATCCTGGTAGACCGGATGACTTCCCGGTGCATTTCCGGTCAGGATTGATCCCCTACATGACTGGGTTGTGCAGAAACCAGCCGGAGTTGGTTTATACCGGCTGGGATCACTTTCCGGTGTTGTTTCCCAGTATTCTGGTGTCCGGGTTTGTTTGTTTGTGACCGGTTTGCATTGTTTTGGACCGGTTTAGTTATTTTTACCTATTTGACATTGTTTTATGTTAGTTGAGCACTATATAGGCATGTCATTACTTATCTAATACAGTTTTCTGCTCTCCATCATTGTTAGAATGCCCGGTATAAGCCTGTAAGCCTGGTCCTAGCCCTCCCTCGCTGTCTGCATTGCTGTTAAACACTGGGGACAAACTCCAGACTAACTCCAGACTTCGGAGTTAGGTTAGTCGAACGGGACTTGGCTTCACCTTATGTGGTGCGCCTTTGCAGAAAGTCCAGTGTCCCGAATTTGTGGAGGGTTGGAGTTCGGAGAAGAGTCTCGGACTCAAGGAGATCGTCAGATCAAGACGAGGATGGGGCAGGGTTAAGTCAAGGTTAAGTTGAGATTTGAACTGAGGTATCTACTGACAGAAGTAGAGACTTTATATACTAAGAGAGATGAGATTGGGTAAGTCTTCAATGTGCGCAGGCACAGAGGTAACTATGTAAGTGAAACGGAAGTCAAGATAAGACATTGAGATAGAATGGGAAAAGAGATGTCAAGATGAAACAGAAACGGAGATGTCATAGTGGAACATACGGAGAGATGTCAAGGTAGAACATAATAGAAAAGGTCCGAAGTCAAGGTCTATGATATTGAGCAAGAACGAACCGGAGGATCAACGGAGTTGATCCGGAGTTGAGTACATGTGTGCGACCGGAGGAACTAGGCCGGAGTAGGTCCGGAGTGACCGGAGTTGGATGGGATATGACAATTGCATGCAGAAGTCCGGGAACGCATCGGAAGTCTGGAACCCGGTCCCTTCTGGAGAAGGCCCCCATAGGAGTTGTCCACACTGGTGGTATGCTCTTTCTCAACCATTTTCTTATACCATTTCCGGCCATTTGGCATTGCCTTGAGACTCCCTGGGATGAACATATCGCCCCATTACCTTTCTCTTGCCTCACACGCAGGCACATTTAGATTTTTACAGCACTACTTGTGGAACAATGGGACACAACTCAAGTGTTTGTGACACAGTCCTCGACTCTGACTATACTGACTACAAGGTCAATGAGGGAGACCCAGATGGACCTGATCGGGATTAGAGGAACCAGGTCAAATATCAAAGCAGGGCTTCAAGTTTACGAAGGGGGTAATGTTACAGTTTTATTTCTCCAAGGTCACCTTCTATTTATTTTTCTTCTTTGCATTTGGGAGGGACTGCTCACACGGGAAGTATTCCATACCTGGTCATCATGTATTCCAATGATATCCGCTTGATCCTGTTACTATAGCTTCTGACTTCGCAGCTTCCATCTTCCTTGATATCTTTTGGACATAGCATTCATCAATCTTCTTTTGTTGGTGATGCATTGCTATTCTGTACCATCTTTGATAGATGGTTACTGACTCTGGCTGTGGGCACAGCCTCTTTTAGTTAGACACTATTTAAAACTCCATGTACAGTAAAGGGCTCCTCAGCCCATTCTTAACATCCTTGTGGTTTTACCTATTGTTCGCTCCACTCACCTTTCTAAGGAGAGAGCTCTAGTCTTCGCCTGCCTTACCCAAGGAGAGTGGCATCAAGTACCCTTGTCAAGGGACTCCGTTTGACTCACTGAGAGTCCATCACCCATTGATAGCCAACCCTCTTGTGGGTCATTCCACTAGTCAAGCATGTTCCACGAGATAGAATGTTGTCAGCCAACTCTAGAGGAGTTATCCTGCTGACCTAGGCCCTTCTACACCTATGCCAGGACATTGCGCCTCTTTGTGAGTGCCTCCCCTGTTTAGGCTGGCCAATAGCCCAGAGGTAGAAGGCAATCGTGAGCAATAGGAAAGCCACGATTGTTACAGAGATAAGGAGAAGACCAGGATGTACAGACAAAATTGTAACACCATGCCATTTTGGTGTTGGATCAAGGGTAAGGTAGATACAGGGGCAACAAATTACCACAGACACCAATGCTGCTGCCTTCCCAACATATCAATCTCAGATAGGGGTTGTGACTCTCTTGCCTTGGTATGCTT
>JBBPKI010000930.1:0-10676 GCA_038089155.1 Nevesoporus exiguus
CTCCTCGCCACTCTGGATATTTCTTAAAGACACACCAGGCGTCCTCAATCAGGTCATCCAAAAGGTCTTTATCGTTCTCCGTGAGGTCCGAGTATTCATCCGCCTCAATTTGATCCTTGCCGACGGGCTCGACTTGGATGCTCGGAGTATAACTGTGCGATGACGCTGTGTCCCAGAAACGTCCCAGCTCCTTTACCACCTTCGTCCTCCAGTATTTCCAAGCTGCCGTGTCGTTGGGTATAATGCGCTTTAATACCGCTTCAGGGTTGGACTGCATCGGATCCTGACGGCCATCTCCTAGAACCAAACAGGTGAAGACTGCCATCTGCGTCCTCGTCCCGAGCGTCCATTTTTCCATCTTAGCGGAAAGCTGCCGGGAGAGGAGTTCCCAATGTACGTTCTCTCTTTCATGCGACGCCACGTACAAGTGGTACCCTCCTGACGCGACGAAGGAGACAAGGAACACAATTTGGCCGAAGAGGGTGCAGCGTGGGATGAGGAGCAGCTGTACCAAAAACTGGATGTATAAGAGGACCGAGGTAAATCCGATGACGTGGAACTTCGGATGGGGCAGTATCCCCTTGGAGTAGTCGAGTTCGAACTCCCCCTTTGTGACTACGTTCACGTCTGCTTCTTCTCCCTTCAAGACGATCATACTTCCATTCTCTGGAAACATCAACCCGTCTCCTGGCGGTGAAGCGGAGGAGGGTACTGGAACACGAATCCCTAGGGCTGCCGTCCCTAGAGCGAGGGATGAGAAGCCGCTACTAATGATACCGAGAATGATGAGAGATGCACAGAGAGGATCGTGGCCAAGAAAGCAGAGGACGGAAGCTGCTATGCTGACGAGCGACGGCACGATTGACCAAGCTGCGAGGGGGCAGTCGAACATGGATTTGGGCTTGATCGGGATGGATTCGTGTTTTTGCTTGGTGCCGTTCATGTCGCTTTCACGCTGTCGTGGGGGAAGCGAAATGACTACAATTGTAGCAGAGCTCCCAGTCTTCCTCCCCGGGGTACCGTCTTCCTTGGAGAGGGAAAGTGACTTCTTGGGAAAGTTCGTGCCGAGCGACTCCTGTGTTATCAAATGACCCAGGTACCCCGTGCGTAATTTGGTTCCAGAAAATGACCCGCTGTAATCGGGACCAGACTTGTCCGGGCCAGCAAGCTGGAAAGTGGCAGCGGGGCATTTGTTCTGTCCAGGGAAAATACTATCCCACAACCGAGAGTCGGCCATCTGGCCAAATCTCTTTGCAACGTCGACGGTTCCTGGATAGTTGTACCATCCTGCCCACCTCCGACCTTGGTATAGGTGGATGGTCTCCAGAGCATCGACTGCGTTGTCACCTCCGAGTAGTCCCGCTACGCCGGACGTATCCAACTTGTAGTTTGCCTGATTGATATCATGGATGGTTTGGCCAAGAGAGGGCATTGCGGTGGGATGTGGCCTCCTACCCTCGCGTAGGCCTTATAATTGGTGGTGTCACAGGACGGCGCTATTGATTCATGTTGTTCTGCACGCAGCTCGCCTCATTTCTCCGCTTGGTGAACGGGTATAAGTTCTTTTGTGATAGGGGATGACGCGTGTGAGCTGCCTCATGGGATAGACAAAATCCGAACCCTCGAACCATGCTCTCGACTCCAAAAGTTCGTTTCATCCACCAGCTTGGCTGAGGAAAGGGCATGTCGTTTGGGAGCTAGAGAGGTTCGTTGGTCAGGTGCTCTGCAAAGCTGACGCAGGGCGTAGATACCCATTAGTGAATTGAACCACTTGGACGTAGCCATCTCATATTCAAGGACCTGATCCACGTTGGTTGAGCGAATTATTGGCTTCTCGTTCGGTTGGAAGGCACAAAGTCAAGTGCCGAGATCACTTTTGGTCAACTACTGGTAGTGTCCCGATCGGAAGGTCACCGGTCGTTGGGTCGGTGTTGACTGAATTCGAAACTAGGGAAGGGGAATGTTGAAATTCAGGCGGTGTCACTGCCGAGCCTGCGAACTGGGTACGGGTTGTGCCAGTTCCGCCACCTCGCCATTAAACTTGGTCTGTTTCTGCGTTGGTTGTTGACGGACGACAAAGCAGCAATTTCGCAGTCGTTTACGCTCCAGTTCAGCTCTGTCCTGGGCGTAGGCCGGTCGTTCTGACCCGGAGCGCTTATCGAACCTCTCACCAACGCACCACAGCACGCGTCCTTCTTTTCCATCTCTTCTCTACCGATTTCTTTTGATCCCTCCTATTTCTTACTACCATTCTATACCCTAGTATCCAAAAGACCACCTTCCCTACTCCCAGCAAATCTCTCATTCGGATCCAGCCCACACTTGGTCCCGTTATGTCCACTCCGACGACTTCAACCTCCTCTTCCTCACTGGCCGGCCCCAGCAGCCAAAGTCTGCACCCCATGGTCGAAAACAACGAAGAGAAGAACAGCGTGGTCATCAAAGTTGGAATGGTCGGGGATTCGCAGATAGGCAAGACGAGTCTCATGGTCAAGTACGTGGAGGGCAGTTTCGATGAAGATTATATCCAGACGCTGGGTACGTACCCCGTTCCAACGATACCGTTCGTCACCCAATCAACTTCCGTCAGGCGTTAATTTCATGGAGAAGACAATAACCGTGCGACGGACAACGATCACGTTCTCCATCTGGGACCTTGGAGGGCAGCGTGAATTTGTGAACATGCTACCTCTTGTTTGCAATGACGCCGTTGCCATACTCTTCATGTTCGACCTTTCGCGAAAGTCGACCCTGAACTCGGTGAAAGAGTGGTATCGACAAGCAAGGGGTTTTAACAAGGTGAGTCAGTGCTGCGCGACCTTGTCCGTGGGATACTGGGACGTGTTGGCTCGAGTGCTGCTTCCTCTTATGACGTTCAAATGAGGTCTCGTGGTCATGAAACTCACACCATCGTTTCGCAGACCGCAATTCCATTCTTGATTGGGACGAAATTTGACACGTTTGCGACCTTCCCGCGTGATGAACAGGAGGAGATTACTAAACAGGTTTGTTAACTTGTCGATTCGTTCGGATTTCTCCACCGACAAGCTCGCAGGCGAAGCGATTTGCGCGAGCAATGCACGCATCGCTCATCTTCTGTTCCACATCCGCATCGATCAATGTTCAAAAGATCTTCAAGATAGTGCTTGCGAAGGCATTTGATCTGAAATGCGTGATTCCAGAGATCGAAGGTGTCGGGGAACCGGTGCTTATTTATGTGGACGTGTAACATTGTGGATAGAATGTTCTTTCAAACGAGGGGACGATGGAGGTGTGCCACCTGAACGAACAAGTCGGAAGTCTGCCAAGGTGATGTTGTATCGAGTTCGAGAATGCCCTTCTGCTGAAATACGTGGTGATCGGGTCTTCAGGAAGTTGGTCGACTCCGCCACTCTGCGCAGGAACTTCTGTGGCAGCTCACTATACCTACGATCGCACGGCACCCCTCTTGACGCTGTCCCTCTTTCGTTTCTTCACGACCATGGACTGTTCAGCTTCTCGATCATGGACGTTTTGATCGGGAGTCTTTTCGTCCCGGGTCACTACTCTCTCTTATTCGCCACCATTGCTATCCATCTTAACACGTTAGTTTGCAGTATCCGCATCGCCCTGCCAGCTCTGCTTTCCTCCCGATCCCTTTGTCGCGTTTGCTTGCTTCCGCATTGCCGTCCTTGTCCGTCTCCCACAAACCTGTCGTCCCCACTTTACTACGAATCAGCGCAGCATATTCTCCAAAACTGACACCCCCTCCACGCTCCTTTAAAGTACCCTTTCTTGGTGGGACGTCTTGTACTGTTGCTATGCTCGATACATTCCCAACCATGTCTTAATGCTTTCGTATGGTAATTGCGTTATTTAAAGCATCGTGAGAGGTGCACGCTCTTCGCGGCCCGCGGGACCTTGAACTTCGCAGTCCCTTGGATGTACAGGAGTGCATCCGAATGGGGATGCCAGGGCCTTGTCAGTAAGTCAATCATCCTGCCTCGGACGGGTCGTCTACTTTGATCCTGATAACACGAAACTGGGTGGTGCTTATCTCCGGGTCCAGTCCGGGTTTCTCTTATGCCACAAGACCTCTCGCGGTGGCATATCGTTTGCTGAGCCACTGATTCCGTTCTTCAGGGGTGGATGCGAGGCATCTCCCTGACAGCACACTAGGCCTTCGAAACAGACCCATGGCACACCTTATCGAGAGGGGAATGCTGGGGGCCGAGGACCACGTTTTCAGTCTACCTCGGCGATCCTTCTTACAAAAGGACCGCTTGCATCCTGCGAGGTTGCTCTGGCTCCCGCTTGCGCTCTGGCGATGTTTTCCGCACTTTCTTCCAAGTGGTCGTATATTCTGACGTTGCTGTCTGCCCTGGGACCGTCCTCTGCTACGTCCATACTGACTCCGATAGGTCGTTCGTCGAATGACGCTCAGCGCAGAGATTCCGCCTCATACGTTCAAGCGGCGTACTTTACGAACTGGTATCGTCGGAATACGTCCTCTGGTAGCGCGCTAACCTCCTCGCCCACAGGGGTATATACGCTGCCAATTTTCGTGCGTGTCAGGTTCGTCGCTTGGACCGGGTCGCAACTAATCGGCCACAGAACCGACGGACATTGACCCAAGCCAACTGACACACATCCTCTATGCGTTTGCCGACGTGTCCGCTGACACCGGGGAGGTCTTCCTGACGGACAGCTGGGCTGACGAAGAGGTATACCTGCCACGGCTTATTGTCAGACGAGGTGTTTTTGCTGACGTGTGCTCCGAAGAAACATTTCCCGGGTGACTCTTGGAACGACCCGGGGAACAACTTGTATGGGTGTTTGAAACAGGTGACCTTTCCGTTTGACACGCATGCAGCAAACACTGACACCGCCTCTCTAGCTCTACCTGTTGAAGCTAGCCCACCGGTGCGCTCCTTTGCCTCCCTTTTTCGCGTCGGAGCTCACTGTCTATCTCAAAGACACCTAAAAGTATTACTGTCGATCGGTGGTTGGACATATTCCCAGGAAGGTCACTTTGCATTTCTCACGGACAGCGGTCTCCGGGGGAATTTTGTTACGAGCGCCGTTCAATTAGTCAAAGATTATGGGTTCGACGGAATGTAGGTTTCTAGATTCTCCGTCTTTCTCTCTTGGTGCTCAACACCAGCGTATGCAGAGACATCGATTTTGAGTACCCGGAAAACGAGGCGGTAGGTCAAGGTCTGCTCGATCTCATAACGTCAGTAAGAAGCGCCTTCGATGATCTTGCGACTGCGAACGGAGATACCACACCCTATGCGTTGACTGTAAGCTCAGCCATTTCGTACGCTATATGTTACAACGAGATCTCTAGGCCGCAGTGTCAGCGGGACCACAGAATTATGCACATTATCCAATCCCTCAGTTGGATTCAGTTCTCACTCATTGGAATTTGATGGTACGGTTAGATCCTTCTCTCTCCAACGCGAATTGACTCTTCTCTGGCAAGGCGTACGATTATGCCGGATCTTGGCTGACATTTGTACTTGTTTTGTTTCACGAGCACACTCGAGTCCTTGACGTTGTTGACTCCAGGCGGACAACCAAGCGAATCTATACGGCGGATCAAGGACGGGCGTGAGCACAGACGCCGCCGTCAATTATTATACTTCTTCTGGCGCAACTCCCGGAAAGATCGTCATGGGTAACGCTCCTTTCGCTCCACAAGAGGACCCATGTATGAGACGTGATCCACAGGAATACCGCTCTATGGGCGTGCTTTTGAGAATACAGACGGAATAGGACAACCATACAACGGGGTGAACCAGGGCGAATATCCTAGCCCGTGCGAGACTTGCTGATCCCTTGATCCAGGTCGGTCCCAGTGTCTATTCGTACAAAGATCTTCCCCTGCCCGGAGCCACTGTGTCTGAAGACCTCGAAGACGTCGCCAGCCACTCGTACGACTCTGAGAAACGCGAACTCGTCTCGTACGATGTGCCAGATGTCGTGCGCATCAAAGCGGAATATGTCAGGGCCAAGTCGCTCGGAGGATGCATGTTCTGGGAGGTGCGTCGCATCGTCAAACTAGCACGAACGTCCTCGTTACCGAAACGTCCCTGCGTTCCCTTAGCTTTCGACCGACAAGCAGGGCTCGGACTCGCTCGTCCAAACCGCTGGCGAAACGCTCGGCCAACTGGATCAGACGCCGGTGAGTCACAACGAAGCGTACCGTGCCGGTGCTGGCTCATTCTTTCCGTTACAGAATCATATTCAGTAAGTCCCGCGTGCTCGACGACGCACGGATGCTCATGCACGACGGTGCGCGTTTGCATCTTCCCAGCTATCCGAACAGCAAGTGGGACAATATCCGGAACAACATGGGCGGGTCGACGACGACAAGTTCGGCGACCAGCGGTACGTCGCGGTCTTCCTCGCTGACACCTACGACGTCGACTCGGGTACCGTCGCCCATCACGTCCGTCGCACCCTCGTGCCTCTGTGGGGACGTGTCCCCGTGGTCCTCAACGGTACGCCCAACCCCCTTCTCGCGTCCACTGCGACGCCATACCATAATCCCACATCGTCTGACGTCTACCCACCCCGCCCCAGGCCGTCTACTGGGGAGGCAACGAAGCGGTGTACGGTAAGGACCCCATCCGTTCCCTTGCACTCGGGCAGACACACGCAGGGCTCACACCGCGCTCTTCTCACTGCAGATGGCCATCTCTGGACGGCAAAGTGGTGGACGGAGAACGACCTCCCGGGTGGTCCAGGTACGCACCGACGTCTCGATTTCACCGCAATCGTCGCGCCTGACGCGTACTTTGGCAACGGCAGCAGGCGTATGGGAGGACGACGGGACGTGTGATTAATCTAGTCGTCCACGCGCAGGACCGCGTCGGCCGACGTGTTCGTTCCAAATAGATGCACTGTCAGAGAAGCAGCGTGGTAGTCTCTTTCGTTGTTTCGCATTCACACGACCGAATTCGCTGTACGCACGCACGTACGTGGACGTAGACTTCTTTTTAGACTCGTTGAACGAGACCGTGTCGTTTTTCGTCGATGGTGTGCGCGACTGACCGCAAACGCTGGGGCTCTCTTTGACTAGAAAGTACATTGCGCATAGTAGTGGACACAGACAGGGTGGGAGCGTGCGGGATGGACGACATAATCGGGTAAATAAGTCCATGGACGACGATGCGATGAACGGGAGAAAAAAAGGAAAGAAAACAGTGCCTTCGCTTTGAAATGCTGCTCTAGGAAAGAAACGCGCGGTCGCGTAGACGATACGAATGTCCTTGACGAAGGAGAGGGGAGTGACCGCAAAGAACAAAAGAGACGTGGAGGAAGAAAACGTGTTGAGCGTTGTAGCACCCATCGTCGCAAGACGGGATACTATCACCATGGGAGGCCTTTCCGCACAAGAGAAGATGGACACAGAAAAGAAAAAAAAAGCAAGGGGGAATTCCACGAAAGAAGAGTGAGATGAATCCAAGACGACCCACGACCAGCGCGTGTTTACAAGGTTAGGAATCATCCCATGACGTGACCATAGCTGACGCTCTCGCTGAGATGTTCGTTGGCTGGGTTGTACGTAAACCCTTTGAATTGGTCCTGGACCGTCTCCGACAGGTGCGAGTCCTCCACCACCGAATCTTGCGCTTCTTCGTTGGTGAAATCGGGATCAAAGTTGGCCACGTCGAGCACCGATTCCTGCCGACGACCATGTGAGAAGGCGACACGGAGACCACAAGGTACCGCTTACCACGCTCGGTTTGAACGGTGGCTGTATCTTTTTTTGTAGGAGCCTATCGTTCCGTGTTTAAATCTCTGCTCGACGACGGCGCGTTCGACACACTCACATGTTCCAGTCGATATATTTAGCAAAGAAGGGGTGCTTCTTTATCTCCTCTCCCCCGTTGGCACCGAGCCGTCGGGTGGGATCGCGCTGCAAGAGCCCTGTCATGACGCTCTTTGCTTCCCCAGATACGTCGTGTGGGAATACGAGCGGATCCATGAGGATCCGCTGGTACATGGTGTTTACGTTTTCATCATAGAATGGGGGGAGGCCAGTCTGGCGAGCAATTGGTACGTGCGGTATCAACGAATGAACGTGCTCACCATCATCTCGTATAAGAGGACGCCAAGTGTCCACCAATCGACAGTCTTTGTGTAACCCTGGCTCTCCAAGAGTTCCGGCGCAATATACTCTGGAGTTCCACAGAATGCTGGAGACAACGTTGGATCAATAGCCATACCAAAGCCGATCTTATAAGCTCACTGTTCGTCTTTTCCGTTTCGGACATGTTTAGTTTACAGAGCCCTAGGGCGCACGTGAGATGGCGCTCAAGATGAACGAGACGAGGTCATACCAAAGTCGCAGAGAGCTATATGGCCGGTATAGTCCAGCAGGATGTTTTCCGGTTTCAGATCGCGATATACTACATTGAAGCTGTGCAAGTGCTCCAGCGCACAGAGCAACTCTGCGGCATAGAACCGACTACGGTCTTGGTCAAACTTGCCCTCTCGCTGGAGATGATAAAAGAGCTCTCCGCCGTTGACTGGGAACCGATCGACAGGTGAACTCTAGCATGATCACAGAACGAATCACGCACCAAACGACATGACCAAGTAAAGCTTGTCCGGATTCTGGAAGGAAAACTTGAGAGGGACGATGAAGGGGTTGTTCACCAACGCCAAAACCGTTCTCTCTGCCAAGATGTGTGTGATCTCTCCGGGTCGCGATGCGATGTGGGCCTTGCGTATCGTCTTCAGCGCATACACGCGCATGGTGTCCTTCTTTCGTACTTGCATGACCTTGCCGAAAGACCCCTTTCCGATCACCTTGAGCAACTCGAAAGCTTCGATGGTGAGCGGTTCTGCGCGCGTGGGACGGTAGTCCACCTTGAGATGGAAAGAGCCACTGCCGGCTGTAGCTGGATACCATTGATCGGATGCGTGCTGACGTGCCAAGTTAGATGAAGGCAGTGCAGAGGATACCAAGTGAGCGCACATGACCGTCCAATGCGGGCGTTATCTGGGCGCGTGCCATAAGCAAGTCGTTTCCCATGTCTTCTTTGCTATGCACGGCTGTAGCGGTACGTAGGTAAGCGGATACGGAGATGTTGGACGTGCGCGACACGTCGCTACGAGAGCGTTGCCATCAGTCCGTGACCGAGCGCGTTGGACGACAAGGGGACGTACAAGGTAGTACGGTAGTTCCATATCGGATTGGCGAGATCGCCGCCCATGGCGTCGACGAGGACCTGGTTGTTATCGAACTCGAGGACGATGTAGGGGAGCCACCAGTGGCGCTTTCGTTGGAAGCTCTCGCGGTTGCTCGTCGCTCGTCTTGGTGCTGAGGAGGATGATTCGATGGCTTTTTGGATGACATCTGGGATCTGCACGCCGGGTGCGAGGGAGAGACCGCGGCCTTTGGTCCGTCAGTAAGCGTCGGGATTGCGACGAGGAAAGGGACACACCAGAGAAGATGCGGATGGTGAGCATTCCGGAGCGGAGGTGGGCGTGCTGGTCTGCGGTGCCAGGAGGTTTGGGAGTGGACGGCCGAGACTGTATCGGTGTGACGGATCGTGAGAGGACGGCATTGTCTCTGATGTCTTTGACCTCTGGCGGGATGGACAAGTAAGGGGATCGGGAGATCGGGGCGGGGCAGATAACGGGGCATGAACGAGATGTTTAAGCGAAAGAGAGCGCAGAAACGTACTTTTTGAAGATCCGAGTTTCCAGGACATGGTAGAGCGAGAAGAGGGGATGGAGGAGGGGCAGGCGCGGAGGGGGTTCAAATGATAAGATGGGCTGATGACACACCGCACCGCTTCTCCCTCGCGACCTTGCCCAGGAAACGCACCGCTCCCTCGAGGTGTCTTGCCATGCTGTGTGATTTGGGGCCCAACGTCCTCGCTGACCACCCTCGAAATTCAACCAACGCCGCGAAACGTCCGTCCAACGAGATGTCCACGCCGGATCGTGCTCCCCTCTGGCTGCATCAAGCGCCCCAAAACGCTTCCCCCACGACGGGTCACCCTCTTGCAGTCCATCGAATCAGACCATCATGTCTCGACAAGTTTCGCACCAGCTCCAACGCCGCCCGTAGCAGTCTGGTACGACATGTGATTACAGGAAGGAGCCTGCGGTCGCCATTCTCCTTGATCATCTGATCTCGTTCGCTGTGACGTGTTGCAGAGTGGTCGAACGTGTTTAGAGATGGGAACTACCTTCCATGTATGTCGTCTAGCGAAAAACACTCTTTACTCCTCGTCCATCGCGTCGTGCACACCCAAAAGATGTCTGCGCAGCAACGAGTAGCGCTGTGGGCTGCCGAGCCAGACCTCGACGATGAGATCAACGACGTCGACATCCCCCTCGCCATCCCCTCCTACCCCACCGCCGACATCTACGACGACCCAACCAACCTCCAGCTGGACGAGTCCGCCCCGCTCGCCGTGCAGGCCCAGATCGCACAACAGACCGCCTTTTCCCAGATCCCAGACGTCGTCAAGCGCGTGAGTGCTGTCCTTTCTACCCCATCGGCCATGCCCCTCTGATCCCACCCGGCCCAACCAGTTCATCGTCCACTTCCACCAAGCCGTCCTGGACAACAACCTCCCCGAAATCACCCTCGCCTACGAATCTGGCTGGAACCGCCTCACTGAGAAATTCTACGCCAAGACAGAGTGGCCCGAGGCAGAGATCATCGC
>JBBPKI010000931.1:0-16377 GCA_038089155.1 Nevesoporus exiguus
TTGAACCTATCACAACAAAGAGCAAATCGTCCTCAGCTTTTGCACAGGACTTTTCAAAAACACTTGAGCAAGCAAAAGAATCTCTTGAAAAAGCTCAACAATCAATGAAGAGACAAGCAGACAAACACCACACCAAGGTTCTGGAAATGAAAGTCAGAGAGAAAGTCTGGCTTTCTACTGAGAACATTAAACTCAATCAGGCCTCAAAGAAGCTCACCAAGCAATGGATCGGCCCTTATGAAATCCTCTCATTCGCAGGTCCTAATGCTGATACACTAAAACTCCCTTCAACTCTGCAAATTCACCCAACCGTAAACATCTCAAGGGTTAAACCATATAAGGAACGCCTTGAAAACCAACCCGTAGTTGTCCCAGGACCTGTTGTGGGCACACAAGAAGGAATTCCTGAGTTCAAAGTCGAGTACATTGTAAACTCTTGGCTTAAGGGATGATCTCTGGAATTTCTAGTGCACTGGAAGGGCTATGACGAGGAAGACTGCACATGGGAACCTCAGAGCCACCTCACTAATGCCAAAGAGGCGATAAAGGACTTTTACCTTTCCAACCCAGTGGCACCCCGGAAGCTCAGAATGGTCCAAACAGACTTTGATTCCCTCTTCTTTTCTTATTTCAATGTTACAGAACCCTCCCAGGTTCCCTTTAATCACCTGGAATGTGATTCATAGGAGGGGGGTAATGTTACGATTTCTCATCTTGTTTTATCTTATCAAGCCACATGACCACTATCACATGACCATGGGACATATCACCTGACCAAGTCCAGGTCAATACCTTTCACTTCATTTACATTCATTCTAGACCCCTTATCTACACACTTCCTTAATTACCACTAAGTCTAGACTTTCCCACTTCACAATGATGTAGTTACTTAGTAAGTATTCTCACACTTGCCCTAAAGTACTTTGTAGTATATAATCTGAATCCAAATGACAACCAGACTTCAGTCAAGTCCTGGTTGATTCCCCTTATCATCCTCTTGATCTCTTAAAGCAAGCCTTTGAGTGGTAGCCAAAGCCTTAAGTGGTGTAGGTTGCCAACACAATTGGAGCAGGGCATACACAAGGAGCTTGCCATGCTCCAGAAGGCTGGCACCTGGGAGCTCATCAAACCTCCCACTGGCACCAACATTGTCAAATCCAAATGGGTCTTCTGTGCAAAGAAGGATGCCGCAGGAAACATCATCTGTCACAAGGCATGACTAGTTGCCCAAGGATTCTTGCAGGTACCAGGTGTCAATTATTTTGACACTTATGCCCCTGTTGCCAAACTCATGTCCATCTGTACAGTACTCACACTCACTGCATGCCTTGACCTCAAACTCCATCAAATTGACATCAAGGGTGCATATCTAAACGGTGAACTATATGACAATGAGTGAATCTACATGTGCCAGCCAGCTGGATATACTGACCCTGACCACCTCCACTATGTGTGTCACCTGCACAAAACACTATACAGACTCAAACAGAGCAGCTAACAATGGTACCAAAAATTGGTGGAGATATTAGTAAAGGGCCTAGGCTTCAAGCAGTGTGAAGTCAACCAGGCCGTTTTTGTCAAATGAGCTGCACTGTCACTAACTATCATAGTTGTCCATGTTGACAATTGCACCATTGCCATGTCCTCCCTCACACTTGTAGTTGATCTCAAGTCAGAGATTTGCAAGCATGTCGAGATAACAGATCTCAGTGAGCTCCACTGGTTGCTAGGTATCAAAGTCACATGCAATCATGAGGAGTTCTGGAGTTCATCCCCAGTGTTTAACAGTAGATTTGATGGGACCTCACACAGCTTGAGGGGGAGTGTTGGAATGAGCAATCTGTGCTCAGTCCCAGGCTGCAATGCCTGACTGTACATTTCACACCTTTCATTTTAATCATAATATTGCACTGGTTTTTTCAACACACCAAGTACCAGCACACTCTTGTTAGTCTGACACTACAATACATGTTTTAGATATTATTCCTTCATACTGTGCTTGGACTGTTAGGGACCAAGCACATGCTTTATTTGCCCCATGTGCCTTGTCTTATGTCTCACCACCTTTTGTATATTAGGCCTCTTGTTTTGCCACCTCCCTCAGCCCATTTGCCTGCACATGAGACTGAGGTGAGCCTTTTATTTGTGATACAAAACCCAATCAAGCTTACCACTGTCATAGTTACACTATTGCTCAATAGGTATGAAATACAGTCCATTTGCCCACACATGAGACTGAGTTACACTATCACTCAATAGCAATCATGTGCACCTTGTTAATCTAATAGCAACCTCCCCACTTGCTCCTCCCACCTATCAGAAAGGTTGATGCACATACATACTGTTAGTGTTAGGTTGCAGGATAGTTTGACCATCTCAGACACCATGGTCTTGAAGTTTTGAATGATATTGTACAGAGTTTGCCTTGCTTGCCTTCATAACAAACCCAAGTTCTTGGAGAGCCACTCTTCTGTCATGATATGTAATGAGAGTGTAGAAGACTCCTGCTGATATGCACAGACAAGGGGTAGAGGATTTTCATTCTTGATGAGGAGACTCACCAAGTGAAGTGATATGGGTCAAGGAAGTGTGATAGTGAGAGATGAAGCTGAGGTCTTCAACTATCAAATGACTTGAAAGAAGAGAACTGAAAGATGTTCTATTGTACTGGGAGAAAGGCCCAGTCCTTTATACTACACAACTTGTTTGTGTATGTATGGTCTCTTTACTATATGTGTAAAGGATATAAAAAGGTGAAACACTTCTTATCAGAAGGATAAGCAGAATTGTGTAATCCACAGTAAGTATCAGTCAGCTATCAAGATAGCAATAATAGGACCTTATCTATGATGTCATACCTTGTAATATGTATAGTGTAATAGATAAGATCATGTGATCATATCACATGACTGGTCTAGAATCTGGTATCAGGAATAGAAGTTCCGAACATGAAATACCTAGATTCTCAACAATATGAGTAGCATTTATCAGGTTTGACATGAAAACTTGCCACTATTTTGGTTGGCATGTTTGCCAGCAAGGTTATTGATGGTGTTCTTGATGTTGGAGAACAGCCCACCATTACTACATACATATATAGATTCTTTTTATACCTGCTTGCGAAGAAGCCAAATCCGAAATCGAAAAACAAGTGGCGAGTACGTCTACCGAGTATGCTTGGGCGTTGTCTGACCAGCCCTGCGTCCGTATAGCAAAGGGTCCGTGCGATCCTCCAGGCGGGCGTGATAGTGGAACACCCGCTGTGGCCTACGGCGAGAGACACTGAGAGGAGCGGACGACAGAACGGGATCACGCTCTATAGGGACTATTGGGTACGGGTACAAGGTGCGACTACCGTCTACGGGATGCGTCCACACTATATATATGATGGTAGTGTGCCAAAGGAGCGGCATGTGTGCCGGGACGTTACAGATAGTTACAGAACGCGTCGTCGTTGCAGAGAAATTCGTAGTGAGCGCGCCGACGCGGTGTCGGGGTTGGAGTAGGAAAAGGTTGTCCGCCCGGACGCGAGAGATATCGCTGGACATCCATGGTGTCGATATCTCAAAGGACATGGCAAAAATCCGACTCGCGCGACCAAGGTGGAGGCAGAAAGCACCATCGACGACGGTGGGGAGGAGATGGCAGTTGACGCGGAGAGTCGGAGCGAGGACTCAGGTGAGTTGGATTCTCAGCCAGCACAGTCCTCTTCGATCGCTGCTGCTGCCTTATCTGACGGTCCATGCCACGCTTGCATTGCTCGCGGGACCGCTTGCGAACCACAGCAAAGCATTCGCTGCGTACAGTGCGTACAGTGCGTGAAACGCAGGACTAAATGCTCGCATTCAGCTCAAAGAAAGCGCGGTCGACCTGTCTCTTTGCCTCCGCCCGCTTCAAACCGTGCTTGGACAGGGCCCATAGTGGATGACCCCCGCTTGACTCGACGGAAAGCATTGGTACGTGTTTCTGTCTGTAGCTAATGTAACCTCGCTGAGAGAGGCACGTATATGCAGGTTCTCTCGAAGTATCCCATCCACATAGCCCCTCATCACGCGCCCCATCGCCGCTCGAAAGCCACTTGTCAGATGCTGCCTTCGTTCCCAGGGAAGGAGTATGACAAACAGGTTAGCGCATTCAACGAGCTGGAGCGACGAGTTCGTGCCCTCGAGGAGTCGCTACAGCCTCGAACGAGGGGCGTTAAATCTAGAGCGTGACGAATCGTTTAGCTCTCAGGCAACCCATGGCTCGGGGGGTGAACGTGTAGATTCATTAGTAATTACACTTGTATTTCTTATTCTATCCGCGGAACAATTGTCCCAGTAATCGTTTTCGTACCTGACAATCAATTTGCCGGGGGTATGAACAATGGTTTCAGGGACTGAACTGCCATCCTCGCATTAGCCCTCAGCACGCTGTCCTGCCCGCTCCTGTCTCCAGAGCCCGCCGGTGATGCAAAACCGAATCCTAGCTTAGATGCTGTCATCTGCACGTTAGGATCACTTCGCGCAGCCGCGCCGTCGGCGGCATCGTCGGACCAAAACTCGACAGCCCGTTCGCGACTATACGGATGCCTCATGACAGCCTGGTGAAAGTACCTCAGGAGTTGTGCGCGGGGAAGGGTACGCTCAAGGCGCCCGAGCACTGAGGCCAACGCTACCGAGGCAGGCGGAGGCGCGTAGATGGCGGGCGTCATTTGAACGGAGGTGGGGAGCACCAACAACAGTACGTTGCGCACTAGGAACAGGTTATCGTGCCACTGCAGCCGGTCGTGGGTCATCGTCAGGAGCCATGGGCGCGTCTGAGTGTAAGATAATGACGCACCATGAAAGCTGCGTGGGCATCTTTGTGGAGGGGCACGGCGCTGGCAGAAGTGAATGCGTATGCCTCTGCGAGGAACGCGCACGCAAGCGCGCCAAGGGCGTACGTTCGCCATCGGTGTCGGCCATTAATGTTAGCAGTGAGCAAGAGAAGCACCGTGGCAGTGCGCAGGTACTCGAGGAGGATGCCCGACAGGACGAGGATCGTGTAGTCGGCGGCCGAGGAACAATAGAGACACGTTTGAAGGGCGCATTGTCCGAACCTGCCGTTCGTGAGAGCTGTGTTTCGAAAAAGAGGCCGATGCACGCACCTCACGTATATGTCTCTGCTTCCGTGTACGCCCAGCCTCGCGAGCAGCGTCTCGACGTCCTTTGGGATTTCTGGAGGAACGACGACCGCGCCTCGCTCTCCCATCGCGTTGAACCCCGCCTCCCTCATCAACAGAAATCGTATGCGGTCCACGGGGGCGTTGATGGGTATCCCCAATCGTGCGAATAGGTTTGGAGGTCGGTGTAACACGAGGTTCGACAGTACGAATAGAGTGTGCAGGCCAGCTGCTGCGGTCATCGAGAAGTTGATTGTACCCTTCTGTCCTTGTCGCCGACTAGGAGAGAGGTAAAACCATGCTGCCCCCAGCGATAGGGCCGTCGAAACAAGGACGACTAATGAATTCATAGCACCCAGGGTGTTTGGCTGTCTGCGCGCTGCACCTCGAGTGAGCTTGAGTCAGGGTCCGAGTGGTGGTGACGGTCGATGAATGAGATTCGAACTGGAGCAGAGGCTTGCTTCTGGACGCGGTAGCGGACTTTGGACACCTCGGGCCGTATGAATCGGTCCACAAATGGCTCCATATATTGTCGGTGCTTTGCTCTGCACCACCATCCCAGCTATTGACCAATTCATATGAACCAGCCAAATTATGCTACCGAACTGTATGGAAGAATCAGCGGCCAGTACACCGCCAAATAGTTGACTATCGCCATTCCGTACTGGTCTCCATCACAGGATCGCCAGTGTACATTTGACCTCCTCACCCGGGCCATTTGCGAGGCGGAGGAGAGGTATAGTTTGGACATCATATGACGAATTATCGTAGGTGCCATTCCGTAAGACCAGATGCTTGAAGGGACCTAAGGCCCTCGTTCTGGGCGACGTGCCTTGGTCTCTGCGATACGCTGACGAACAGGTGTGTCAAGTCCTGCCGAACCTGCTCTATACGCCCGTGTCTACTACGTTGCATTTCAGTCACCCTCAAACCAGACTTAGAAAGGTTTGTAAATTGTAGTGGGTACGCCAGCTGGGACTTATGCGTGGAATTTTTAATGAGTTTGACGTGGTATGCAAGATGGTAAAAAAGGCGATCGAAAGAGATGCACCCGCCCTGGCGATTTTCTCCATCACCATGCCCGCAACGAAAGTAAAAGCATGGAGAGGGTGCTGACCGTGATCCATTCGTAGGCGTATATGTCCCATTCCAGAACGCCAGCTCTTACTTTATTCCGGCAAGGAGACAGACCTTCAGTGAGCCACTATTATCTCCTTACATTATATGGGGGACGCTGATCTTGCACAGTCGCCTGGATTTCGCCTACTACACAGCTAAGGGACCGAAAGCCCTCGCTCGTACAGGTGAATCAGCACCCTTTAGCTTCAACGACATCGGCGCCTCGGACAAGGCCTATAGAAAGGCAAGAAATTTGGCTTCCTTGATGCCTCCACCACTTGATGCTGACCTGGTCAGCTCTGAACGAGGCTGAAGTTCGCAAGCGGCACGGGAGCGCACGTGATTGCCAACTCAGGACGCATGCTCAGCTTCCCTGTTGGCATCAAGACTATGAAGGAGATGGAAAAGATGCAACTAAAAACCAATACTAGTAACAAGCAAAGCATGCAGGAAACGGTTGCTGCAATGAGTGGTCTGCAGGTGAAGGGGACAGGTCAACATCTGATCATGAAAGGCAAGTATCGAGCTAAGACAGAAGCGATGCCATGCGTGCATCGTTGCAAGATCAAGCACACAAAATGCATGACCTTGCTGCCCTCCCTCGTTCTCATTTCCTCTCTGATCTCCTATCCATTGCCCTTGAAAGACGCTGGTGGGTAGTTCTCGACTATTTGGAAGGTGTGTGGTCAGTCAACTCCGATAAGACAGAAGAGTTGGCCGAGAAGAATGCACTCACGTAGATGGTAAGTGCTATCCATCTACATTTATCTATCGATTGCTATACAAGCTGCCGACCAATCTTCGCAACCCGGGGAACGATGTAGGTGAACCTGTTGACAGTCTCGGAGGCGGAGTTCAAGAGATTGTTACGTTCCGTATTCGTGGATGGCTCACCTTTACTTCGGCTCGGCGCGGGCGTTGGCTACGACGAAGACCACCTTGGTCTGTCACTCTATTGCATTGTACACTGATTTAGTCCGGAAGGCATCGAGGAGATCGAGATCATTGGACGCGAATTGGACCGCAGAAACTGTCTCGATCAGGTGAGGGGAAAGAGGCAGATATGACTTGGTGAAGAAATACTACAAGGAGAGGGGATGGGGGTAAAGGAGATTTCCCTGAGTTTGCGTATGCTTGCTATGGAAACTATGTCTACACCAATAGGTTTTATACAACGGCATGCATGATGATCTCGGTCCAGCCGAGCCAATCACGCGAAAGCCTGTCACTATAGACTTCGTAGATCATATGACGAACGAAATGGCATACAGTAATCAATATAATATAGCGAACATTCGATGCATTGGTGGGCAGTTATCGCCACGCTATGTTTCATCTGGTTTCTGATATCTATCCGCATCTCTCACGAGGAATAGCATTGAGCTGCTGATCAAGATAATAACCTACACGTGAGTAGTTGATTAGCGGAGAGGAAACTCAGTTAAAGCGTTCAGAATCCCCACCATTTGGATGTAAAACATGAGTAAAGGCGTCGTTCCAATCGTTGCGGTCAGGATGCTACCCATAACGATCGGTGAGAGGACACTGCCTGCATTGGCGACCATTCCGATAGCCGCCAATGCCTCTCCTAAAGTGCACGGCGTTAGCGCAAATTCGGCGTGGGTGGAATCAAAAGCTGACCTTGCTTTAGTGGGTCAACAGAACCAGCAACTAAGCTACGGATCGTAGGACCACGTATGAAGGAAAATCCAATGCAAATTGCAGCTGCGTTGCATCAGTGAGGAGACGAGTAAAATGTCCGCGTGGAACGCTTACACAAGATAAACGCTCGGCTTGTAGTGGATGCGGCCGCACTCAAGGAGGAGAACGCCCCGACAACGCACGACACCACGGCCAAGTGTACATGCAAACGATCTGAAGTCTCCGACTCCAGTCCTCTAGCGGTGGACAGATCTTCCTCCTCATCGACTGGACGTACAGTCTTCCGGCGATAATACGGGCGCAGAAAGCGAACCAGCCGCGGGACGATCACCATCAAGGAAATTGTGCTGCTGACGGACATGACGGTGAAAAAAATGCCTGTCTAGCGCAAAAATGACCAGGTAGAACCGGGATGAGTTGATAGCACTCACATCCGCAGGGGTAAGATGGCGCTTTGACGTGGCAAGCACTAGCCAAGCTGATGGAGCGTAGGACTCGGCAAGCGTGAACAGGAAGGTGTGCGCTGCACACCGAGCGAGTCGCCAATTGCGAGTCCCACCCGATTCGCGAGTTGGAATGAGCATCTTCAATGGCTCGAAAATTTGTAAAGCCGCAAAGCGAGTGGTGGTGGAAGGTCTGTCAGAAGAGGATTCCGCACACATGCGGGACAGTGCATTTCTTTTATCTTCCGGGAAGGATTCCGGGAGGAAAGAGGCGACGTATATGAATGTGGCACCATATATCGCAGTTGCCGCGTAGAAGACAATGACAGGATTGCCCGTGTTCGTAGTAACAGACCCTCCCAGAGCAAATGATGTGCAAATGCCTGCACGATACGGTTTTAGACAATACGCGGGACAAGTAACTGGTATCCAGACCTAACCCAGCCCAGCCTGCTATCTTACTCAGCGCCGCAGTTCTTGAAAGTCGGATCAGACTTGTCAAACGAGACACGAGTTGGAAGCATACCTATCTTCCGGGGCACATCCATCAATAATGTACATGTCAATGAGATAGTGAAGATGAGCAGAAAATACTCCGCACAGTATCCCGGCAAGGAAGACCCAGCTTGTGAGCCAATCAGGCATATGTTGTGACCCAGCGATTATGCTACGGCTCATGACTGCACCAAGAAGTATGAGTAAGAAAGCTGGTTTCCTGCCATAGCGCGACGAAATGCGGCTAAATATGCCGAACCCGGCGATTGCTGGGGTGCCCGTGAATAATTAAAGTGGTCGCGAGTAGTGCCAACGTACATATAATGCTTTCGGTCGCACCGAGAACAGCAAGAACGATCGCAAAATAACGCGCAACCTCGGGCGCATCACAGCGTTCGGGGGGACTTGGACCACCTATCGAGAAGGCCACTGGATCACCGTGTAATATGTTCCAGAGCCTGCAGACGGCTTGCCGCACGAGCTCGACGAGGGTAGTTGATGTCATTCCCGCTGCCAGGCTCGTTGCGAGAGTGACGGGAATAAGGGGCGCTTCTCTGGAAAACTTGAAGCATCCCCTCTGTGAGTTTCTGCCCGGCAGGCTAGCTGGCCGTGAGTCTATGAGAAGGGCGGTAGTTTCAGATGGGGTCCGACTCGGGGACGACATAGTGCAGAAGGTAAGCCTACCTTCGTGCGCTGGATAAGGCCACAGTTATTCAGCGCAGCATCACCGCCATAAGACATGTAGATAGCGTGTTGGGACGGTATTAAGAGAGCATTTTCCAAACGTGCCTAGCTATCGCTCCGCACACGTGCCAGTGGACAGGCTGACGCCACATGCATTCCGTCCTCAATTGCAGCGGATCACGGCCCTGATACACATACATTCAGGAGACCTGGCAAAGAATTAAGTAAGTGAATCTGGTTGCAGGTTGAGATGTTGAGATGCTATGAAGTTGGCGAAAACCAACGTGAAATACGCCGCTTCGGTCTGTAGTAGCCTGAGTGTACCTCGTGTGGGAGCTACTCCGCCACCTCTGCGCGCATACATACAGCGCCATACCATCACTAGTGGCACAAGCCTGGCTCCATCGTGAAAACGCGAGTAGATAACGGCCAACTCAGAAGCCTGGAGGTGTCATCATAACAGAGTCTGGGAGGTTTGGGCAGTGGGCTATATCAGCGGCGATCTTTTGCATTGCTCTCATCTCAAAACACAAGTACTTCAAGTTCCACGGCTTTGCAAGAGTGTCAGTTATTTTGTTGTCGCAACCTTGAGCCGTCTTTTTGGATAGCAATAGTCGTTATACCGTAGTCTTGTAAATGCAACCTCTGTACGAGAGTAGTAACTTACTAGTAAGTTAACGCCGCCCCACCATAGCCTGGTCACTATGAACTCCTGGGAGAACGCTACTCCTGTTCCCAACCGCTGGATTATGTTTCATGGTCAACGAATGTGCACAACCAAACCAACCATGAATATTTGAATACTCCAGGGCAAATATTACATTTGACTGATTCGAACATGTCACGTCCACCGTCAAAAGTATGTAACGTGACACGCCTTGGTCTCACTGGTAGGTGACGTCTTGCGTTCACAAAGTGCAGGTCCAGGCGGCTGGACTGCCACCACTAACACGCGAGTCTGCAAACGTCCCATGCCAAGAGTAAGTCATGGTGTCCGGTAAGTCAGGTGTCTGAGGAGACATAAGTACCTCCAAACGCATAGGCGGCAAATGACCGCACATGACAGTCGTGATGCATGGAATTTCAACGTCACCAGGAGATAAGAAGAGACCCTGATCACCGCCCACTGCATACCTCAGCTAAGCTAAGGACCCCGGAACATTACACGTTAATATCCCGCCCTCTTTTGCCATCGCACAGGTCGATTTCGAACCACAACTTGAAGGCTTCCATGATGGCTGATCCATCGAAGGCAGAGTCAGAGAAAGTATTCAAGGTGCTGAGAGCACAGAAAGGAAACAAGGTCGGTCAACTCCTAGCCTCAAATTTACTCCTTCATAATCATCGATAGACGTGCTTCGACTGTCAAGCCCGGAACCCTACCTGGTCAAGCGTCACATTTGGTGTATATATATGCCTCGACTGCTCTAGTGTACATAGGAATATGGGCGTGCATATCAGTTTCGTGCGGTGAGTACATTATCTTCTGACCTTCACATGTCGTCAAACCTGTGGAGTAAACAGCTCGACGAACCTAGACAGCTGGCAACTGAACCAACTACGGACCATGAAAGTCGGTGGGAATGCATCCGCGACAGAATTCTTCACCCGTCATGGTGGCGCCTCACTGTTGAGTGACACTGACCCGAAGAAGAAGTATTCGAGTAGAACGGCGGAGCTCTACAAAGAGGAACTTGCCAAGCGTGTCAAAGAAGATGTTATCAAGTGTGTTTCACTGCAATGTGTACTATCAAAGACGTTTATTTCGGTCGCTAGATTCCCCAACCGGGTTCTTGTCGATGGAATGGACTTGACAGAAGCAACTGAATCCGCCTCGCAGGCAGAAGATGACTTCTTTTCTTCGTGGGACAAACCCGCCCCATCGAAACCTACGTCTTCCTCTACCACAAGTTCAGCCCTGCCTGCTATTGGCCGCCCCGCCCCTCGCACGATAACGTCCAGCTCCTTACTGTCGACTTCTTCCTCCTCCGTCAACAGTTCTGCGAAACTAGGTGTTTCACGTTTGAACTCTTCCGGGCCCACCGCTACTACACCCCCTAACGCTCCTGCCGCTTCGAAGAAGACCAAACTTGGAGGCCTTGGAGCGAAGAAGGCTGCCGCACCAATTGACTTTGTCGAGGCAGAACGTAAAGCTACTGAGGAAGCGGAACGCATCAAGCAGCTTGGATACGATCGTCAGCGCGAGGAGGAAGAAGAGCGCGCCAGACAGCAGGCTGAGCAAGCCGCTCAAGCAGATGCGAAAGCCAAAACCGTCAACACTAGTCCAGCAGTTACCACTATACCCGGAAAAGTGGACATTCAGAAAGGGAATAGCCAGGACCTTGAGAGACTAGGAATGGGTTTCCGCAAATTAGGTTTTGGTAGCGTTCCAACTGCGCCGCAGGCAGTGCCCAGAGCACGATCCACGTGCGTAACTATCCATCGCCTCTTCCTACTTCTGCTGAGAACGCTCGTTATTCCAAGCCCACCAGCCGATGACGCACCAACTACAGCGCAGGAAAAATTTGGAACCCAGAAGGCCATATCTTCGGATATGTTCTTTGGTCGGAATGACTACGACCCCACTTTCCTTTCCGAGTCGAAACAACGGTTGTCGAACTTCCAAGGCGCAACCTCGATCTCTTCAAGTCAATACTTTGGCCGCGAAGAGGAAGACGAACTCGAGCGCGGCGGGTCTGAAGGAGGACTTTTGGGCGACGGTAGCCTTGCAAATCTGGAGACTGCTGCGAAAGACGCCATCTCCCGGCTGATGGCCAACCCTGATGTCCAAAACATGGGGGAGAGCATTCGAACGGGCGCTTTGAAGGCATGTACCCACGCTTCTGGCGTTCGAATTTCCCTTGACATAAACCATCTAGCTTTCTGACTATCTGGCTCAAATGTCCCAACACTGAGTCTGAGTTCGAACATGATGGATTACGATTTTGCATCAGAGTGACGTGTTCATTTTAGTATTGTTTAATCTGTGGATTCAATCATGTTTCTATGAAGAACTTACCTACCTACCTCTTCATGACCAATCTGATCCTACATCTTCGGAGGCAGACGAAACCCTGTGGTGGGCAACGGGAGTGCATGCATGCTCCCAGTTCTCCGACGCTGTTCGATCCATTCAACCCATGCGCAGTGCGTCGTCTACACTACTCATAAGAACTACTACAGCATGCACAGAGGAAGGAGCTCCCAAGGGGTAATTGTTCTGAACGGGAAATTTATATACATACTGAGGGATCTCCCTGACTAGAGGCACATCGATGAAAGTTGAATCGCTAAACCAAACTCAGCCTTGTCCGAGCAGGACACCAGGTACCAGATATGGACGCGACGGCTGATATAATGACGAGTCGAAGAGACTGGTATGGGTGCGTAGCGCAGTGGTAGCGCGTATGCTTTGCAGCTGCTCAGATGACTGAGCGAATTTGTATAAGGTCCAGGGTTCAATCCCCTGCGCATCCATACTTTTTTTTTCTTTCTTTTTGCCAGGTCGTTGCCTCCATCGATGCGACTTTGGCTGTGCGGCAGGACGAGTCTCGTGTTCTGTTTCGCTTCGTTTCGCACGACCCGGACGAAAACGTTGCTTCTAAGCACACTAAGTAGCTAAACAACGGGAAGTGTATGGTGGAGGGGGGGAGACGAGAGAGAAGTCCGTAGGGATGAGGAGCATTTCCTCGGTCAACGTAGATGAGTAGAACTAACGTTCGGCGGCGGCGGCATGGGTGACCCATGAGTAGGTTCAATCAAGGACGGCAAATGCGAATGCGCCTTACCACCGATCGCTGAGCTGGCGTGCATGTTTCGTCATGAATTGGACAAGTCCTGAACCAATCCCCATCCCTTGTCTGTAGTAGTTTCGCGTTCGATCTGCATCCGCCGAGGTATGATCGACTCGAAGCAAGAAGCAATGGCGTCGACGATGGTGTCCTCGATCGGCGAATAGCCAACGTGATTCGTCCGTTGCATGCGCCCATCCTTCGTTATTTCTACTAAGCTTCACCCGGTCCACTCGCGTTGCCCCGGGGGTGGGATGGTCCCGTCGAACGTGATGCCCAGCTCCTCCAAGTGTTCACGATGGCCGCCCCAATGCCAGTCGCTGGCCAGACGATCCGCAAGTTCGGCTCAGTACCGAGCTCGAAACGTCGCGGCTGCGTCGACGATCTAGCGAGGTATTCACAGTCTGCATCTGGCCCGTGCGTCATGAAGACGATATCGAGATCTAGCTCCAGTAACGCCATCGACTCGACCGGCATGGACATGCGTGGCCCTCGGAGTTTCAGAGAGGAACGACCATACAAGTCCACAGAGCACGCTCCTGACTGGATGGCGAGCGATAGGAGACGGGACGTGTCGAGGCGGCGGGGCAAGAGGTCACGATGGAACGTTTCAATGTCCGCCTCTTTTGCATCGGTCGGTCTGATGTATAAGCAATAGCTGGTAGGACGAGCGTGCACGCTTTCGAGAAAACGCTTGCCCATCAAGAAGCCCTCGACACAGGGAGATTTCGCGGACCATATCCATATCCGAGATCCTACCGACGTAAACAGGCGGGATGTAGAGTAGTTCGAGAATCTGGCTGGAGAAGAGCTCGTCCATAATAGATTCAGATTGTGGGATGGTCCATGTGCGCAGAAAAGGTTCATAGTCATGCAGACGGAAAAGGGCAGTAAGGAGAGTGACATGCGGAAAGAGCTTGGGGAGAGCCAGTGCCGCCAAGTCTGGCGAGAGCGATCGACAGCAAAAGAACGGGAGCGCGATCCTGGTCACCGTAGGACCAGAGAACATGTCGACAGTGGGACACCCCGAATCTCGGAACTTTGCAGGCGAAAGTTCGTCGCGCTTCAGCCAGGCAACGTTAGGAAGGAGAGAGAAATGTGTAGTGTTGAAATCCTTGCTTGCGCACGCTTCCGGTAGAGTTCAAAGACGAGGTGTGACGATTTCAGGGATGCAAAGAAAGCGATGAATGGGTGTGAGCTGAGTCAGTGTCTCGAATTCGAATCCTCATGAGTCGCAGACCTAGTGGCCAACCTAATATAAAGTTCCGAGGCGAGTAGAGGAAGTAGAGGGTGAGTTGCCTCCGGTCGAACAAGATCGTAAAATTCAACGTACCACAGATAAACTACCACACAACCGTTGACGAGACGGTCCAGGACAGGACAAGCGATGGTAAATTTACGCGAGCAAAAGTACATACTTGCAACGAACAGCCCTACGAGTCTCACGACCACCTTCTCTCCCGCTCGCACCCGGGCGACGCGCTAAATTCTCTCCAACACACAATCCACCACCGCGCACCTCTTCTCCTCGACGACGACCCGTACCGCTTCCGCGATCGTCTCCCGCAACAACGCCTCTGCGCTCTTCTCCGCCGTCGCTCGATCGACGCTGATCTTGCAGCCCCACGCCCACCCGTTGGTCGCAGCCACCGCAATCTGAGCGTAATCCGGACATTCTGGGCCAAACCCGACTGTAAGCTGGTCGCCAGTTGCTGCGGCACCGTCACCGGTCGGATAGAGCCCCAGCATGCCCTGCTTGGGCGCATTCCAACCGCCGTTGTTGAGTACGATCGTCAGGAAAGGCTAACGTCAGGTCGATCAGGACTCAGTAGCCGTCACGCGTGGCCAACGTTTGGAGACGCTCACTGTTTGATACCGTCTTGCCATCCAGAACGCGCTGCTTGGGACGCCAAACATGAACGTACCGTCGCCCACGACGGCCGCGACGAGTTCGTATCCTATCCCAGCCTGGCCTTTCTTCGTCACCCGTCCTCCAAGGACAGACCCCACCCCCGCACCGAGTGCCCAACCGAGAGACGATCCACCCGAACAGATGATCTCACCAGGGACTTCGGGTTGCATGTGAGACCACACCAATGGAAAGTTGGTTATGCTCTCGTTTAAGACAAGCAAGTTTTCGTGAGTGATCCCCCTCGCTTCGATCGCCTTGCGAAGCGTGCTCACGATCTGCGGCGTCGTATACGGTGCGGGACGATTCGAACTCGATTCAGAAGGGGCGATCGGGAAGGACTCTGCTGCTTGGAGTCGTGCCTTCCATTCGCGGTGCAACTGTTGGATCCATTCTGTCCTGGCAGACAGGTCGTTGGCAGGCCGGGTACCAACGGCCTCCCGAAGCTGCGTGAGCGCGACGGCGGCGTCGGCATGACAAGCGAGATCCGCTTCGTAGTGGTGCATGCCGATTTCCCGTCTAAGCGGGTCGCCGCTATCGATGACGTATACTTGTGCGGTCTCGCTCGGTCGCTCGTATGCACCGTCCTTGTCTTTGCTCGTCGGGAACCAAGCCACTTCGGTGTCGACGATCAACACTACGTCTGCGGATTTGAGAAGAGGTGTGTGGGACCCGGAAGTCAAGTAAGAGAGACCAATGAGAAAAGGGTGGGACGTGGGCAAGTTGGTCGCCAAAGGACAGGTTAGGACAACGGGAAGCGCCAGTATGCGCGAAAGCGCGACGAGTGCGTCGAATGCCCGATGATTTCGTCCAAGATGGGACGTGATCAACAGAGGAGACTTTGCCCCCAAGAGGGCGTCCGCGATCTGTTGAACCACTAGACAGACCTGGTTAGTATGGAATAATAGTGGGTCTCACTTAGGAAAAGTGTTGGACAACTAGTTCGTGAACTCGCATGGTCGGTGGATGCCGCAACTCGGCAAGGTTCAAGCGCCGACTAGACTCGCATAAGCGGGCACAGGCACGGGTACCGAGCACAGGTCACACTCGTGACTTGTGACAAGTCAATACCATACCCGTGGGAACGGGTATGTACCTGTAGCGGGTACGGGTACGGGTACCCGTACCCGT